>REGL01000949.1:33714-57226 GCA_004194395.1 Aurelia aurita complex sp. Pacific
AACACGGGTTCAACTCAACTCGGCAACTCAACCCGTGTTGAAATTTCAACACGGGTTGAAATTCTCATGTAAACGCAAAATTTTTTCAACTCGGGGCGAGATTAGAATGCGAACAAAGGATATCAAATCTACTTCCGCAATCATTCAAATATTTGAGTGGTCTCACATTCCTTCTTCTATTGTTTGCAACCATGTGACCTAATCTCAACCCGTGTTGAGATTTCATGTAAACGCAAGGAAAAATAAGCAATGCTGTTAAAACTCAACCCGTGTTAAAACTCAACACGGGTTGAAATTTATCATGTAAAGGGCCTCTAAGAGAATCACCTACAATCGGCATTTTCAAAAGCAAGCTATTAGTAAAAATTATAACCTCTTATTTGTCCTCCTCCCAAGCCAGTCTACAGCATTCACGACCCAAAAGGTCTTCCAATACTCACGCAGTTACGAGTTGGTCTCAGTAAGCTAAATCTGCACAAATTCAGACACAATTTTAGAGACACACTGATGAATCCATTGTGCCCAATAAACGATGGTGTTGAGGACACGGAGCACTTTTTGCTGCACTCCAATGCTAATGATGCACACAGGAGAGATCTTCTAAGGAGCGGCCAAAAGGCTAAGGCTCTGGTTTGCAGGAAGAAGCCAATTTGAGCTTTCAAGATAAACATGTCCGCTCTCAAAGTACCAATATCAAGAATTGAGGTATGTATGTTCAAGTTAACTTTCGAAGAAAATTTTGAGAGTAATTAGCCATTGATTAAAGCTAAATTCACATCGCTGGAGTCAACCAAATCTGTATAAATTTTTTGGGACAACCGACAGAGTAGTTACGTTTATTGTTTGGTTTTTTTTGCTCCTAATTTATTAGTAGTTTTTAACTTATTTTAAGGCCGCAAGGTAGACACAGTTTTCTGCTCCCTCTGCTATGGTTTTAGTGTTATAGAAGAGTAATATTTAATAGTATAACTAGTAATTATGTCATTGTAGCTTTTTATTGGATTATATAATATGAAAAAATAAATCAATGAATCAAAAATATTAATATGAAAAATATTATAACATTATTTAAATTCTAAAAGCTGCAACAGAACTGTCTATCAACAATCTTGAAAATGTACCGGGTGAGCCAGAAAAAAGTTCCCACTTTCGAAAATTCGTAGCACCACAAGTACTTCATGTATTTGAATGATTCAAATCCTAGTTAAAAGCCAAAAGATTGAAGTATTTTTGTGATTTTTCTTGTCTTCTTACGAGCACTGCAAATATAAGTAAATTCAACTTTACAAACATTTCATAGCTGCAAAATAACTGAAAAGGGCCTAAAACACTTGATTAAATCATTAGAACACTCCTCACAAAGAACAATACACACAGGCGTTTCACCTCTCTCAAGAGTTATAAGACACATAGATTTTCAAACTAAACAGATACTAAAGATTTTCAATCCCATGGCAATAGATGTGCAGAGGATATCACCACCCATGAGAAATTGCAGCGAGGAGTCCTTTATGATTTGATCAAGCATTTTAGGCCTTTTTCAGTCATTTTGCAACCATCACGTTTTTGTAAACTTGAAATTATCAATTTTTTCAGTGCTCGTAAGAAGGTGAGAAAAATCACAAAAATACTTCGATCTTTTGGCTGTCAAGCGAATATTGATTCATTTCAATCCATTCAGTACTCTTGATGCCATGAATTTTCAAAAGTGGGAACTTTTTTCTGGTTCACCCGTTCACCCGGTATAGCATTACTCTCAACTATTATATACAGTATAGAGCCCCATCGCCCTGTTCCGATCACTGGCTCCTGTGAGCGCTTTGGTGTACAATCTCGGGATATTTTTTTACAAGAAGAATGGGTCCTATAATTAAAAAAGCGCGCGAAAAAATACTTTGCTGACGCCATGAGCTTCAAGTTGAGACGTGGTTTACTTTTTTCTGGCGTGTAAATCCAGCGATATGGGAAGATGAAAGAGGGCTACTGTGATGGAATCGCAAGTAGTCGCCATTTTTCACTTCGTGTTTCCTTGCAGCAATTATATTTTCTCTTGTTTATCTGCTACTGTTTACTAGAACCGCA
The DNA here is from genome assembly GCA_004194395.1 of Aurelia aurita complex sp. Pacific. Classification (NCBI taxonomy): domain Eukaryota; kingdom Metazoa; phylum Cnidaria; class Scyphozoa; order Semaeostomeae; family Ulmaridae; genus Aurelia; species Aurelia aurita complex sp. Pacific. The sequence goes on from REGL01000949.1 coordinate 35,797, forward strand.
GTCAAAACATTTCAAACTTTAGTCCAACTCTCTAAGCGAATATTTACAAAAAAATTTCGATCATAATATCTTCTGCTTCCCAGCCGGGGGTAAAGTTCTAACTGCAGTCAGATAGGCTACTGATCGCCCTCTTCCGATCACGAGGTTTGGCTTCGAATTCTGGAATTCTCTCTTAATGAAGAGACGGGTTGGAAGGTGAAATAAACAAATAAACCTCACCAGGGGGTTTCGTTTACTTTGGATGCGCGTAAGGTAGGGTTTGAATTAATGCCAGGTGCCAGGGGGACATTGAAGTATGGGAAGGGGACTATGCTAGAGTATTGATGCCAGTTATCTTGTAATAGACTGTAAATTTCAATTGCAAATTGCTTATGGTATCATTAAACGAATAAAGAGGCAAAATGTTACTTATCAAACGATAAAATGAGATAAATATCTTTTGTTATGTGTATGGCATCCATTTCAATTGGAAACTGCTCTTTTCGATCCCTCTGCGGTGGCACCATCCGAAATTCATGCGCGAGCTTGAGTGATCGGAACAGGGCGATGGAATGAAGATATCGCGATTTTATCGCTGTATTTTCCGACAACGATTTTGCAGAAGACGGTCGCTAAATGTACAACAACTGGTTTCTATATTTTAAACTATGAAATAAAGAATAACTCATAAGCATTAACTTTTCCGATAAAATTGACTTAGGCCAAGTAACTCAAAGTTTGTTTTTCAGTGATCGGAACAGGGCGATGGGGCTCTAGTTTTTCTTTTCTTGTGTGAAAATTTTCCTTTCAGCAATGACACTTCTGGAGAGACAACAATGGAAACAAGTTTGAACTGACCTTTTAATGCAGTCCCTGTCATTTTAAACTGGGGATGTTTTAAAATTACATTTATTTTCACATTTTATATTTGCTAGAATTTATAAAATATGGTTTGGTAAAATTTTTGATAAATGGAAAAATGGAAAAAGTGTGACAAGAGCTAGTTTCTAATTCACAACTTGCTCTACTGACTGAATTATCTCGGTTACGCTTACACAGCAAGCGTGCTTCATTGATATCCAGATCAGTATGGTGACGTAACCTATAATGTCTAGCCCATGTGACTCAATGTTCTAAATGCAGACTGGCTCTACGCCTTCGACGCAACCCTGACAGAATTATGTCACCTTAACATCAGACTTTTCCCTCCACTGTCTTACGGTATATTTACTTTTTTATATTCACATTATATTGTATTTGTAATTACTGTCGATTCTTTTTTCTAAATGTTTTTTTTACATTTAATTTATAACTTTCGAATGGCAAAATATTTTACATTAATTTATACATTCTAATGGCAAAATATTACATATACATCCAGTACAATACATACATTTGGGAGCTGACTTCCTGCCAGATTGCATTCTTTGATTTTGGTGCGGGGAAGCTCATTTGAAGTAAATTCTGGTGCATCTGAATGTTGGGGGTGTAAGTAAATGGTACAAACAAACCGCCATGCGTGGCTCTTTTACAGAGTTATGGTGCAGGTGCAGCTGGAAGCAGTCAAAGTGGTGCCGGGAAGATCTTCCCCGCGCACTACAAAGAAGCAAACTGGACATTCTGGAGGGACCATTATGGAAACAAGGTTGCACTTGCACCAACCTTTTAATACAATCCCTGCGGGCCATTTTAAAGTGGGGATGTTTTCAAATTACATTTTTACTTTTTTATATTTACATTGTATTGTACATTTGTAATAAGATTATTTTTTCTAAATATATTTTACATTTACAGTAATTTCAAATTATTCAATGGTTAGGCCACCTAAAATAAATTAATAGATTCTCATCACAAACTTTTGGAAATTCTCGCGAGGCGGGAGGTTTATATTTTATATTCTATATTATATAAATTTTTTTAGCAAATCTGGGGCAAATCTAGACAAATCAGCGAGGGAACACATTATTCCGGTGAATTCTTTGCTTACACAGTCTTTGGCACGGAGAAATGCCTACCCTGGGCCGTTTGTAGAAGAAGACGGAGAAGCGACAAACAATTTACGATTGTCGATGTTGGTAGGAGCTGTTTACAATTTTCAACATCAGCCGGAGCAGATGATTTTATTCAATGCATTGGAGTGTAATCACAAGACAAGTGATTTCTTGTAAATTTCCCGCAGAAACCCAATTAAATTGCTGTGAAATTTGGCCCAGATTTGAGCGACATGTCTCGTTTCAGTGCTTTTCCATGTCATGTGCCTAAATGAATACCTTTTGCTGGGACCCCATTCAAAATTGTAAGACTCCACTTTGGATTTGGATCCGAAGATCAGCCTCCCGTTTACACAGTTCAATTTTTAACGTGTTGGCTCTGCTTATGGAAAGATTTTTGTACTGGAGCAGTGCAAATGTTCTTGAACCATAACAACTTTGCAACGAATAAAAACTGTGCCAATACAGTGAAAACCTTGTTTCAGATTGACATTTGCATGACAGTTGTTTGTAGTTTTATGATAATTCTCTCAAATTCTACCTTTCGTTTGATACAGTCTTGTATCAACAGGAGTAAAACATTGCAAATAAATAGAAAACAATAAAATGATGTGTTTTGACGTTATATAAAATATAAAAATATCACAAATATTGCAAATGACAAACAGGCGGTCCTTTTATATTTTGCAAACAAAATATAAAAAATACCGACACAGAATTAATTTTCCATGCGGGCGGTGATGAGAATCTATTAATTTATTTTATATGGCCTTAGGAATGTTACATACGTACATACAGCACAATAAATACATTTCAGAGCTGATGCTGTTTCATAACAAACAATTTTTACCATATCCTGCATGCAGAATCCTAATGAGAAAGCATCACAGTGTCATAGAATGCAAACTTTTTTTGCAAGAAAGATAAGCAAAACACTCCAAACAAATCCCAAGAGGAGACTGAGCCCAATAAAAATTAAATAAGATCAACAAAATGTCATTCCTAAAATGTGTGCAAGATTCAAATTCAGACTCTCGTCAGATCTGCTTTCAATGATACCGAGCATACATGCAGTGTTTTGCAATAAAATGATGCTTCAATGACCAATAGCAAACCATTTTACTCTGGCTCTACATAGTTTTTGGTTGTACTTTAGGCATGTTTTTGCATGTAATAAACGGTGTCAGGGGCCAGGGGTGGAGCCCCACTGCTGTAAAATTGATCTTGATTATAGTTAGATTCTGGGGGCTGCCCAGGATCACAATGTTTTTAATATGAAAGTATTTTTAAGTATTTTTGATTATTTCAAATGTTAAAAATACTCTAATCCAGCAGGGTAATTGTGGGCCTGACTGAGGGCTTCATAATAAATCAAATCACATGGTAGAGAGGCCTTAATATTATTATTTCGGTCCAGCCCAGTTGCCAGTCAGTAGCAGTGATCTTCCAACAAAAGTTTCATGAAAGCTTCACAAAGGTTGCTGTGCTAAGTTCACAAAATTTGAGAAAACATAAATAAAACAATGCAAGTACCTGGACATTTTCTTCTATTTCTTCCAGCTTGCTTGGAAACAAAACAAGCGCAAAACGTGTCTTGTGTACACCACACAGAAATAATTCGCGATTTNAAAATGACGCTTCAATGGCCAATAGCAAACCATTTTACTCTGGCTCTACATGGTTTCTGGTTGTACTTTAGGCATGTATGTTTTTGCATGTAAAATTGTGTTGGGGGTGGAGCAGGGTGGAGCCCAACTGCTGTAAAATTGATCTTGATTATACTTAGATTCTGGGGGCTGCCCAGGATCACAATGTTTTAATATGAAAGTATTTTTAAGTATTTTTGATTATTTCAAATGTTAAAAATACTCTAATCCAGCAGGGTAATTGTGGGCCGCCTGACTGAGGGCTTCATAATAAATCAAATCACATGGTAGAGAGGCCTTAATATTATTATTTCGGTCCAGCCCAGTTGCCAGTCAGTAGCAGTGATCTTCCAACAAAAGTTTCATGAAAGCTTCACAAAGGTTGCTGTGCTAAGTTCACAAAATTTGAGAAAACATAAATAAAACAATGCAAGTACCTGGACATTTTCTTCTATTTCTTCCAGCTTGCTTGGAAACAAAACAAGCGCAAAACGTGTCTTGTGTACACCACACAGAAATAATTCGCGATTTAGCGGTTTCGCGAATTCATTGGACCTCGCTTGCGCTTTGTGCATCAAGTTCAATAGAGCCTCGTTTTTGAATTGGTGCCACGTTCGCAGAATTCAAAAAGCGGGAAGTTGAACAGAACTGAAAGAAGAGAGGCCTAAGAAACTGACGCACCGGCAAAACTCAATATTTGTACTGAAAGACTGAAGGGCATCTGAAGGCGAATCATGGTGACTGATAGGAGCCACGACAAAACAGTTGCCTGCCTGTTTGATGTGGATGGTACGCTCACTGCTCCGCGCCAGGTTTGCTCGTTAATTTGTGTTGTTGTCCCCCAGCATCACATCAGGCTGTGACCTATTAACAATATCCTACTTCTGCGATTTTAATCAACAACTTCAATACTGAAGGCTCTGTTGATGTAAAGAAAAACAAAGACAAATAACAAAACAGAAATAAATAAAGTAAAAGAAAATATGATGACAGAAAAAAATGATATATTAGTTAGTTAGCTAGCAGAGCAGATTAAGTAGGAGGGGAGACCGGGAATAATTGTAACATGGGGCAATTGTAACACAAAACACATTGCACAAAACTCATTCTAACCTCTACATAGACTTGAGATACAGGAATATTCAGCCAACTCTGCAAGATTTTCGGGGAAAAACATGTTTTTGAGTATGAAAGTAAATACGTGCTTTCACAGTAAATTTGTGTCTGAAAGATTTTGCTCAATTTTTCTCGATCGATTTGATTTTTTTCAACTGATGCACCCAAATTTACAAAGAAATAAAAACTATATCTTATTTTTAATTTGTTCTCTTGAAAGCCATGAATAATCTGCCACCTGGTGCTACATGTTGTGTAAGGAAAAAGCAGAGTCAGGCACTGATCACCTCACAGACCTAAAAGAGTGGTGAAATTCGCCAGTGGTGAAATTCACCAGACTGTGAAATTCAACGTAAAATCCACCAATGAAATCGACTGCATACAATTTCACTGCTGTGAAATTTGCCACACCATGAAATTCAATGTGAAATTTGCCAGTGTAGAAATTGATCATGCCATTGTACTTGCAAGTGAAATTCAACACACTGTGAAATTCAGTAGAAAATTTCCAGTGAGAATATTGATCGTACAATTTTACCCATGTGAAATTCAACGCATTGTAAAATTCAATAGAAGATTTTCAATGACATATTCATAGCATTACTGCACATGCTCGGAACATATTTACAGTGTCCCACAAGTGGTGCATCATACCTTCTAATGCCCTCAAGTAAACTGATTGATTGAGACATAAATAATAACCCTTCAATTAAATTTCAATAGAAACATTTTTTGGGAAGACATGCATCGCAAAGTGCTGTTACTGTCCGATTGTGAATATGAAGCTCTTTGTGGTAGATTTATCAACCGCTATCATTCTAATCTTGGCAGTTTCTCTGCAAACTATTGTAAAAATTCCTTTCAAAAGCCCCTTAAAGACCAGAAATTTGACATTAGATTATAAAAAAATTATCCATAAAATATTGGAATCAGCATATAAAAAATAATCCAATGGTGAATTATACAGTCAATTTCACAAAGATCGTTGATGTAAAATTAGCCATGTCCAATTTAACATCGTGCTGAATTCGCTATCAATTTATGGTGGATCTCACCAATAAAAAGTAACTGGTGAATTTCACTGCTGTAGCCAATTTTACAGACAATTTCAACTGCGATGATTTTAAAGATATGTAGCAATTGCTCCAACCATCTGTTACAACTGCCCCGTGTCCGTATTACCGGGGCAATTGTAATACTTGACCACTGATTTTGAAACTATCACAGCATCACAAAAATTGGTTCTATGTGATGGAAATGAGCACAATTAATCTTTATTTAGACGATATTCAGTAGCTGATTTTCCAAAAAAGTGTTACAATTGACCCCGGTCTCCAGCATTTGCAATAATTGTGATCTTTTACCCTCTATGTAGATCTTAAACAACACAGTAGCTGACAGTACAGTTAGACTGCACTGTAACCGTGCCTTTTTATCTAATAATGGTTTCTTTACGATTTTTTTGGACTTATTTTTTTTTTATTTTTTCTTATTTACTTATACTAAATATTATTTTTAAAAGATTCACTTTTTTGAGTCACTGATTGTTGTAACACATTCCACAATCAAAATGGGTATTGACAAGTTCTGTGCAATAACAACATACCGGGTGTTCAAAAAAAAAATGCAACGGATATGATCGGGACTAGCGACAAGAATTTTGGTTTAATCAATCCATAGTAATTTTTTATATAATCCTTGATAGCTAATTTGAAGAAAGATACCTTGTTTAATGATATTGGTCCATGGAAAATTGGAATATTAATTTTGAAAGCTCAAATTTGCCTGAACCTCCAAACCAGAGCTTGTGGCTTTTAGCCTAAACTGCAAACATGCTATTTTGGGGAATCTCCTGAATTACCCTCAAAAAGGAGAATAAAGCCACATTCTGAGGAAAATATTTGAATAGAAATTCAATCAAATTCATCAATTTTGTCCTGAAAAGACATCCTTTTTTATGCTTCAAAAGTTTCCAAAAATTAGCATTGCATCTGTCTCATAAAAGACAGTAATCCGCAAAATAGTTTGCTTGGGTGTGAAAATGAATTAGTTCTTGCAATCTTCATGACTTTAATGAAATGCATTTTGTATAACCTTTCTTCGAATTATTATGAAACAAGAAATCAAATAATCCATGGATAAGATCCTTAAAACTGCTCATTCGTGCTTGGCTCTTTGCAGGTGCACTATGATTGAAGAAATATATTCCTTTGTAAATCTTCCCTTCGGCATTGTTATGTTTGTCAATTTTTAGCTTTCAAATTTCAATTGAAATATGTGCCTAAACATGTGTGCCTTAGCATGCTCACACTACTACACTTTGCATATGGCTGAGGAGGTTCCTCAAGCGTGTTCCTGACGCGAGAAACCTCTTGGTTTGGAGATGGAAGCAAATTTGGACTTTCAAGATTTATATTCAAACTCTCCATGCACCAATATCAACAAACAAGGTATCCATCTTCAAGTTAGCTATCGAGGATTATATAAAAAATTATTTTGGATTTATTAGACCTAAAGTCTTGTCGCTAGTCCTGGTCAAATCTGTTGCGTTTTTTTTGGGACACCCGGTATTATAATTAATTTTTTTACGGTTGGTGTAAGCAATAGTTTTAAAGAAACTAATAAATAACCATCTACAATGCAAAGTAAAGATATATGATATAAACATAGATATATAAATGGTCCATGTACATATCATCTGCAGATGTTGCAATGGCAATTATTTCCCTTCCAGCTCTTAATCATATTTTTGAATTGCTTTGTGTTTTGAGCAATTTTTATTGTATCTGATACCGTGTTCGGCAAAATGCTTCCTCTAAATGATAAAGAATTTTTCCCATCAAGTAACACATTGGCTTCAGGGAGCTGCAAGAGGTTATTTGCTCGCNACCTCTTGGTTTGGAGATGGAAGCAAATTTGGACTTTCAAGATTTATATTCAAACTCTCCATGCACCAATATCAACAAACAAGGTATCCATCTTCAAGTTAGCTATCGAGGATTATATAAAAAATTATTTTGGATTTATTAGACCTAAAGTCTTGTCGCTAGTCCTGGTCAAATCTGTTGCGTTTTTTTTGGGACACCCGGTATTATAATTAATTTTTTTACGGTTGGTGTAAGCAATAGTTTTAAAGAAACTAATAAATAACCATCTACAATGCAAAGTAAAGATATATGATATAAACATAGATATATAAATGGTCCATGTACATATCATCTGCAGATGTTGCAATGGCAATTATTTCCCTTCCAGCTCTTAATCATATTTTTGAATTGCTTTGTGTTTTGAGCAATTTTTATTGTATCTGATACCGTGTTCGGCAAAATGCTTCCTCTAAATGATAAAGAATTTTTCCCATCAAGTAACACATTGGCTTCAGGGAGCTGCAAGAGGTTATTTGCTCGCAGCTCATATTAAGCATTCTTTGGTTTGAAGAACTCAAACATGAAGGAGGGGCAAGTGGCATTTATGCATTTAATTTTTGCAAATTTTTGCAGTGGATTATTAGCTCACCCCGACCTTCTCATGTATGTTTGTATGTATGTAAGATTTTGCCATACAACTAAAAATTAAATGTAATATGAAAATTTATGAAAAGAAAGAAGACTGTTTACTGTACATGTGTACAATATAATAAAAACTAAAATCTAGTATAAAAACACTCCTAGTTTAAAATGGCAGGGATAGCATTAAAAGATCAGTGCAGCCTTGTTTCCATAATGGTCCCTCCAGGGGTATTATAGAAAAGAAAAGTTTTCATGAAAGAGATCTTCAAACGTTGCATCATAGTTCATATACAGAGCTCTCAGTGCACCTCTATGCAAACGGTTGATTGTGTTATTTGCTGTCTTCTCACAAAACATCCAAAATAACGGGCAGTAGTTGAAGTTTGAGTGAATAAATGCATGATAGAGTAGTTTGGCGTTGTCTTCATCAAGATACAGTATCGCGCAGTCCAAGAAAAAGCCCCTGTTTTCTGATTCATCTTTTTACAAATGTGTGTTATATGATCCAGAAAGTTCAGCGTTGAATCAATCATTAATGCTTTGATTGCAATCGTAACTCCCAAGTTCTTTAATGTGTCAGTATTGACAATAATGTTACCATTTATGCTAAGACAGAATCTTCTGTTCTCTTTGAAACCAAGAATCATCATTTGAAATTTATCCGGATTCTCTACCATATTTGCTGCCGAAGGCAGCCTTACTATTCTTAATCAATCAGAAAGCGAAATTAGTCTGCCGTCGGCCTGTGTAGACAGGGCAGCTCACTGCTGCAGTTTGCGGGCGCGCGGCTTGTGAGCATTTATCCAACAACCAACAAAAGTTCTCCAACAAAAGATGATTACTTCTCCCTACCTACGTAACTACCTAACTACGTCAATGGACGACAAAGGTTTATTTCTGACAAATGCAGAACTCAATATTACGGACCACGGAACCATGGACTACAGAACTATGGAACCAAGAGCCTTGGACTCAGGAACTAGAAGCCGGCGGAGGAGAGTAACTAAATATTCTAAATCATTTACCTTTTGAACCATTACCCAACTGTAAATTCAAACATAAGACACGTTTCCTTAGTGATAATCATTCAATTAATTACCATAAAAATTAACCTCGCTACAGTCGCATTTGGTACAAATACTAATCGGCAGCACTCGCTGACTGTTGTTATATCTAGTAACATATATTATTGTCCTGGAGATTGCATTTTCAATATCAAACTCATACGACACGCAATTACTTCCTCAATATCTTTGCCACATGCAAATACCGTATTATCATCAGCGAAATTGCATACCCGGGATCTCTTGTATAGAGAACACAAAATCATTGAGGAATATATTGAACAATAAGGGCCCAAGGACCAAGCCTTGAGGAACGCCATGTATTGTGCACTTCCGGTCGCTAAAAGTACTGTTTATCTTAACCCTCTGTTTGACAGGTACTGTAGCTATGCAGGAGTTCTAAACTCTTGTTACCAAAGCCATATGCAGCGATTTTTCCTATAAGTAAATCATGACTAAGACAGTCATAAGCCTTGGAAAGATCCATCTGCAGTACTCCTACCACGCCCGACTGATCAATTGTTCTACGGAATATCTCTACAACACGAAACAGTGCATATTGACTGCTAAACCCCTCCCTAAATCCGCATAGGACATTGGAAAGATTTGGTTTGGTGATGCATTCTTCAAACAGCCACCTCCACCTGCATGCAATCTTTACGATGGCCACAGGGACCGCATGAGAATGTATCACCCACCTAGGCCTTATTCATCAACACTACTGCACATGTACTGTATTTCTTCACATACAAAACATGAAGTCAAAAGAAAAATTGCAATCAAGTTCCAAACATTATTCCATTCGACGAAATGCCTGAAAAGTGCCCAAACACTTTTATTAAATTGTGACGACATCTCTCATGCAGAATGAAACAAAAAGAAATCCTTATTTTGGCTTTTAGCTAGAATTCAAATCATCCAAATCCGCAAAAGTACTCTTGATGCTATTATTTTTGACAGCGGGAACTTTTTCTGGGCCAATCCAGCATACGCAAAACTTCGTTGTCATCTTCATATAGAAATCTTTAATTTGCACACAGGTGATTACAAAAGAAATGGAAAGCTTTATTGGCGATCTGAGAAATAAAGTTGTTATTGCAGTAGTTGGAGGATCAGATCTTGTCAAGATAAAAGAACAAATGGGTGGAGAATCATGTTAGTTCCATTTGTAAATATAATTTAACGACAGAAACATTTTCCCTTTTTAGGCCAGTGCAGCCAGGGGAATTTTCCGAGTGGTCGAAAAATCCATTTTTTACGAACGATACTGTCGCTTTGTAATTTAATAAAAACTTAGGTTTGAATGACTTTTGTTTGTGTAAAATTCCCCCCTCCGAAATTTCCACTGACTGGAAACTGGACTTTATGTCCTTGGTGAGCACGAAAAAGCATGGGGCATTTGCCAGCTTTTATTGATGCAATTTGCTGCAGATACATTCATTGCAAAAGAATGCGGTTGAATTAGATATGAAAACTCAGTTTCGTTTAAATCGGTCTTTTCGTTCCAAAGTTGCGCGTGATTTTCATTATATCATGTTTCGAAAGATGTCTGAAATTGCCCTCAATTAGATTCATATACATTCACTTGGGAATTTTTAGACCATTGCAAACATGCAGCTCTCCTACTACATAAAAACTGAAATGATGCATTAAATTTCTTAGAGCCGGAAAGGAAAACACTAATGCTATTTTTATCACTGGGGGGCTATTATTTTAACTGTCATTGTTATGTCGCAGAAGGCGTGAACCCCATTTAGATCTCCTTACATTTATGAATAAAATTCGTTTGGATTTTGAACGAAAACTGCTAGAGTGTCCTTCAAAACTGCGTTATGAATCCGAAGACTTCGGACGGTTAAAGCTTCGAACAATTTTGCGTGAAAGTTTTTTGTCCGAATTGCTTTTAAAATATGTCAAATATACATCTGTTGTATTTGTGCCCACGATACTGCCTTTTGAACCATTCTCTTTCGATTTTTGGGTTAATTCCCCCCGGGGGGGGGGGTACTTGACTTTCAATTGTACTCCAAGAAAAAATTTTTTCACCCGGCTTTAGAAATTTTCCCTCCAAATGATTGCCGGCTTTAGCAAAAATCGGCGAAAAGCATATTCCAAAACGTAAAAATCGGCGACAAGCAAGCTAAGTACCCCCCCCCCCCCGGGGTTAATTCCTTGCAAATATAAGTCATTTTACGCAAAAGATGTAACGAACGGGCTGTAAAATAAACACCTATTCCAATTTTTCAAAAAGTTTGGGAAACTGGTTGTCCAAGGTTTTGAGTCCGAAGCATTTTGATTTGACTGTATCTCAAGAAATGATATTTGACCCGAACATTTTCACTTGTTGATCAAAGTCGCCCTTTCCGGAGGATGACTTCGACCACATGCTTGTGGCAGCAAAGAACTCCAAAATAGCTTGCATACCATATTTCTGATGCTGACTTCAAATGTGATGTTAAATTTCTTCACTTCTGATCAAATTTATTGAGAAAATACCTAAAATTGATCAAAATACCCCCACTTGACGGTATTTCTCATGTAGTATCTATGTTAAGCAGTTATTTGCCAGTTTATTTGCAGCAGTAGGTTCAAGGTTTGATTGTAACTTCAATCTTGTTATCGCAATATTTTCTGCTATTCTTCTTCAGTTATTGAAACGTATGACTATGTTTTCGCTGAGAATGGTTTGGTAGCTTACAAAGGCGGAAAGTTCCTCGCAAAGCAGGTATGTTCCCTAAATATTAGTTATTTCCCTTCCTTTTATTGGACGAGTAAAACAAAATCGCTGTTTGAGTGGCCACTGCTTCCTAGATATCAAGGCAATGATATTGGAATGTATCATTTTATATATATAAATAGTTTAGCGTTGAAGAGGGCCTCGAAGAAAACATGCATCAACTTGGTCTTTTGCGCTTTTTATTTTTTATTTCAGTGCTGACTAGTTTTGCCAACAAGGGCATCTTCAGAGTAGCAGTTTTTCTATAAGATATTCATATAAAATATTTCAATACATGTTACATTCTGTTACCTTCTGCCATACTTTCTAACAACCATACAACTATACGACACTACAGATACGATACCACAGGTAGCGAAAGACAATGACTACCCCCATTAACTTTAAGACATGCAAATAGATAAAAATTAAGCAGACAACCACCAAATGCTACACATACGATTAAATACCGATAAATACCGGAATCTGTTCCACGGCTTCCACATTGGATGTCAGGCCAGCATCCAAGTCAGGCAAATGAATATCTTGTGCAGTGTTGCAATGAAATTTGCAATGAATATTGCTTATCAGAAAAATCGTAGTATTGGGACCACTTTGCTCTCGGCAAAATTGATGCAGTTATATAACATGTCCCCTTGGCGCATGAGTTTTTTTCTGATTGGGTCAAGATGTTCTTTCAGATAATAATTCTGTTCAAAGCGCGGCCTGAGTTTTTAGAAGCCAGAAGCCCTTCTTTATACCATCGAATGAATTGTCTTATTTATGACGCCAATTTGCTTGACTTACAGCATTTTTTAATGTATCTTTTAGAGCATATCTAACTACGTTGGCGAAGAAAAATTACAGAAATTTATCAATCACTGCCTAAAGTATATGTCAAACATCACACTTCCTGTCAAAAGGTAGAGTTTATGTTACAAACTTAGTGAAAATATAGTGCGCTGTTTGTGCTCTTTAAATATCTTGTCACTTCTAACTTTACATGTGTAAATTTCAGGGTGGCATTAGGCCATATAAAATTAATTAGTTGATTCTCATCAGCGCCCATATCATATTTTGATGCCGCCGCTATTTTCTTTATATTTTATATACAGGGTGTCCCAAAAAAGGTGTCCGACTTTTAAACTTGAATAAATCAGGAAATATTTTATATATATGAACCGTTTTTATATTATTTGAGAGCTGAGACATGTAATTTTCTTTTGCGCCTATTGCACTTCAAATTTGACAGCTACAAAGAAACCAGGGGGCTCTCAAAGTTATGGCCAATTTTTACATGTTTTCTTGACCTACGCTCTACTATTGTCTGCTATTGTTTTCAGTCTTACTTACTAAAAAAAAAAAAAAAAAAAAAAAAAGGTTTGTTGCTTTGAATCTGAGTTACTCGAATTACCAGAAATTTAATTGTTACCACTGGTAAGGAGGTATGTTTCCCCCAGATAATGCAGCAGTGCATTATGTTAATATTGACCTCGACGTGTACAGAGTTGGAGAAAAGAAGATCACTGCCTGGTTTTGAAGGAATGATTGAACAATTTTGCAAATGCCATCAAAGAAACTGCCCAACTGTTCGAAATGCATTTAATTTCATAGCGGGATGTTTCATAACGGACGAAAACTTGACAAAGCTGACGTGCTCACTACCAACGGGCTGAAAAGACTGGGTTATATAACTAAGTTTTAGGTGTCCCCCCGTCTTGAAACATCTAAGATTTGGAAATTTTGCAAGTTAATGAATCACGTTCTCGGGTTTCTACAAGTACTTTAATTGTTTTTTCTGGACTATGTAGGCAGTCTATTCAGAAATAAGAATAACAGTGGAGAATAGTGGAGTAATGAGTGAAAAACACTTAGAGATTAGCGTCAATTTTAAGGAACCCCCTGATTTCCTAAGAATTCCCGAACTGAAACAGCAATAGACTCAACAGAAAATTATACGTTTCAGCTTTCAAAAAATGTCCAAATGGTTCATATACATCAATTAGTCTCTGACATATTCAAATTTGAAAGTCGGTCACTTTTTTGGGACACCCTGTATTCATATAAAAGTCCCGTCTTATGGTTATAGAAAGCTAAAACATTTATATTTAGTATTGCCAAATTTTAAGAAAATTCAATAATCCATCCCTCCCTTAGTTTGTTATTCAAATCACACAACACGTAAGGCAATTGTCACCTCTTGGAAGGTGAAGAACGTTTCTTGTTCTCTGTTCTTACGCAAGCTGCTAGCCAAAGACTGAAAATAGCATAAACGACAGCAACGACCAAGTTTGAATTTATGTCTTTTTGCCACGATTTCTAAATATAATTAACATAACAATGGTTTCTATGGTTTCAAGGAAATTAACAGCTATTTAGGGTCATATATAGAGCTTAAAATATTTAGGCCCATTTATAATTATATAAACCGCCGCCCCCTTCCCCCCAATTCTTTTTCGCAGTTCTGATGAGATTCAGTTAATTAATTTTTATGGCCTTAGTGGTTGCCAATTTTCAAAGGAAAGGTGATAATGAAAATGGCAGAAAACAGATATAAATCAACTTGATTGTCCTACATTTGTATTTAGTTTCTCCACAGTTGTGTTTTAGCATCAAAGCATCAGCAGTCCATTCCATTTTTGTTTATTATTCCTGTAATCCTTAAATATAGCCAAATTATTGCATGTTTAAAGGCATGTTTAAAGGCAGTCTGTCCCCTATTGTTCTAAGTTTATTTTCACTGCTGCAAAATTCATGCATCATCATTGAGTCTCCATGATGCAAAACGGCATGAAGTGGTCTATAAAGTGCGGCAAAACGGCGAAGTTGGATTGATCTGGCTTTGCTGCGTGCGCCGCATCGAAAAAAGATCGCCTCAAGTGTAAATTCGGCCTTTGTTTCTTATTAGTAGTGTAAAGTTAATGTTATCTGTAAATAGTTGGTTAATTTGTGATGTTGTGTGTGGAGGCAACTCGATAACGTTATGTTTCTTTGCCTCCACCTCAACAATAGTTAAATTTGAGTTTTGTTTCTTGTATTTTGAATTTTAATGATATAGGAAAAAAAGTCTCCATGACCTTTAGATACTGCAAATTAGCTCAAACTTGAGGATCATACAATGGGAGCTCTTTAGTGGCTCATTGTCATTTTAGTGTTATTAGAGTGTGTGCTTTAGACAAACGTGCTAGTCACCGACCAAAACAAATTCAGTCGAGGCCAGCCTTTACGCATTGAGCCGTAATGCTAAGTAGATTCTGAAGCAAAAAGATAGACATGTTTGACTCGAGATTGATTTCTCATATGACTCACAATTTTTCGATATTATTTTGTTTCTCAAAAGCTTTGCATCATCGCCATGACCTAAATTAGCGGTCGTTCTTTTTGTAGGGGCACATTCATAGAATTTCGAAATGGTTTGATAAATGTCTGCCCTGTTGGGAGAAGTTGTTCGCAAGAAGAAAGAATTCAATTCAATGAATATGACAAGGTATGTTTTCTGGGTAGACTTCTTTTCCATGAAGTTCATGAAAGGTAATTTGATATTTAGGCCTTAAGTTTCATTTTTCACTCGTTACAACCAAAATATTTCCCCTCGCTTTCCTCCTACTTTGTCATTTCCCTTTGGTGGTGCGCAATGAGGAGTTTAGAATTTAAGATTTTTAAATATAAACTTACAAGACTTTCATTACATGTCATAAGAAAGTAAAAAAGCACTGAAATCAACAAACAACACGATAGCAAATTGCCAGCAAAGACCTCCAAAAAGCTGACACGATTTTGTTTCTTCTTTGACTAAAGTTCATTTTCTTGAAGAAAGACAATAAATCGGGTGGATCTAAGACATGTCTCCCAATCTTTAACAAAGGGTCTGTTTATATGAGGGAAGACCTCTCGCCTGTCGAACCTGGAGCTGAAAGGCGAGGTAAATTTCAGCCCCTATTTATAAGGGATGTTTACCTCATCTGCCTGCTTCGGAGCTGAGAGGTGGGATAGAGTAAAGTGTAGCTCCCATAAAATCGGAATTGATTAACTGATGAGATTCAATGTGTCAACCAAGCATGCTCTCTCGTCTCATTTTTACTTTCATTTTCTAAAGGTTCACAAAATTCGAGAAAAATTTGTAGAGAATCTCAGAGAAACATTTAGTGACTATGGACTTCAGTTTTCGATTGGTGGACAAATTAGCTTCGACGTATTCCCAATTGGATGGGATAAAACGTTTTGCTTGAATCATGTTGATCTTCAAACTATAAAAACGCTTCATTTCTTTGGCGATAAGACATTTCAGGTAAGTACTCTTACTTCAGCCTTAGCTCATTTTTTGCTTACCAACGTAATATCTTCAGGATGTTGTGGCATGGTGGTATATGACGTACCCTCGCATAAATTGCTCGTATATTTTTTCATTACGAATATATTTCCATAATCCTGTTGTCCTGCAAAAACTTTCAGTAGCGAAGCAACGATATCTGGTCACATGGTTTTTTGAAAAGTTTGAATTTGCAGCCATCCAGCTACCACTCAATTTGAAGCGTGACTTCATACCATGTTGTGTTTCTAAATAGACGAAATGAGATACTGCCTAAGCTATATCAATCTTGTCTTTAAATACCAATCAGGACTGTTTAGTATAAGATCGGTCGTGGCAAACACGCAGTGGAGATTGGCTTATTTCAAACACATCTGGATATATATAGCACTTCATTCTTCCACTGTCAAAAATCGCTCAAGGCCGTTTTCTCTCTGTTTCTTATGTAATTTAGTGTCTTATGTATGATCCATTCTTTCAAGGCTATCTTCAACGTTTTCGTGCAGACTTGCATGTAATTTGGTCTCTTTTGGGTCATCTGGTATTGCCTTATTTGGTTCCTACCGGGTCTTCCAAAGGTACTCCAGTTTGAAAAATCACCAAAATTTTATTATATGGTAGATCTTCAATGTCTTTCAATTTCTTTGGAAAGTATATCAATGACCAAATTATTTTTGCAGGCATAGCTGATCTTGTGATTGGCTTTGAAATTAGTAAGTTCAGGACTGCCTGGTTTTGAGGCGTACTGGAAACAGCATTAATGATTACCACATTGCTTCCTTTTTGTGCCTGAAGCCTTTAATTTGGTTGTAAATATGTCGGAAAGGACAACCTATTATTGAAGACTAAAAAGATAATGCAAAATATCAATTTCGTGGCCCTTAGGCAAAATCAGTGATGTTGCTTAAAGGGCCCTGGTCAACCATCACCCTTTGCATTCTGCAGTTATTATATAGCAACGCCCCTGTACGATCAAAAGCTAGTTGGCAAAGTGGTAGACCTTAGCTCCTCTTACGCACACAATCCCAGTTCAAATCCTGTGGAATCACTTCTTCTTCTTGTCATTTTCTTCTGCAAGTTGCTAAACTACTGATGCAGATTTAAGCTTAGTTATGAGAATTAAGAACCATATTGATATCACCGAAATCAGACAGGCCAGTTTATGAGATAATTTGAAACTGCGATACCCTGATGGCGTAAGAACAGTCTTTAAACTTATGCAATTTGCTGGTTTGATTTTCCTGGCCTTGAGAAGTTCTTATTGGATTACTTTATTGAGTGGCTATGTACCATCTTTTCTGCCTCGCAGAAACTCATAATCACAGGGAAGCAAAGATTAAAAGGGGGCACTGCATTTAGACTGGCTACACAATCTCTGTATGCTCCTTAGAACTGATTTGTCGCTAATACAGAGACTTGTTGCCAAACAGTGTCTGAAATCGATCTAACTTCATCGCCTCGTTTTCAAACGCGCTATATGCTTAAAATTCGGACCACGGAATCACAGAATTAATGTTTCAGTTGTTGCTGTTGTTGCAGTGATCAATAAACATCAAATGAGTCAAAAAATGCAATTAATGGTATTTCCTGTTGAATGCTCTAGGAAACAACACATTGATATCAAGTTTTATTCATGTGAATTTGAAAGAATTGCAGACAGTTTATGACTCTGACAAAATTGAGCAAGGACAGTGAACACAAAGTTGAAATTTCAGAGGAGTTCAGAGTGACCAAAGATCAAGGAATCCAAGAATTGACAAGATTAGAAATGACATCATCATCACCATTACACATTATCATTATTAGCAATCACTTAAGTGGTATCTGAAGTACAAGGAATGTTCAAGGGAAGGGTTCTTTGTATTTGTTCCAAGTGCTTTGCTACATCAGAAAGACAATTTCCCTCCAAGATAAGTGCCATCTAAATGCATACTGATGTGAGGTCTGATAATATGATAATTGTTTTGTCTTGTCTTAAAGAATCCCTATGGATTAAAAATATTGATATCGATGTGAAGTATAGAGTACTTGTTAAACTACAAGCAAAAAATCATATCACCTTTCTTTTTTGCATGTGATCCAACACCAGACAAAGTGTTGTTTGATACACCAAGACAATAAATAATGGGAAATAAAATATTGGATTCATTTACCTATGTGGACCTATCATCTCAGTGGCTATTGAATTTCTTTTAACTATTTTCTTTTGATTTTAATTTTATGGTTTTTAGTAGTAATTCGTTTTTTAGACTTGTATTTATATTGAAATCAATGTTTTATAGAGGGCCCTTTGAAAATCAGCTCTGCTGATCGAAGGGCAACCCTGAAATGAAATATGAACCATTTCTATTTGGAAATACATTGAAATCAAAACAACTGAAGTGATAAATTCAAGAATAAAGAATGGCCAAACATTGCCAGGTAACCTGCTTGCAGTTAGGTCATAGTTAGAAATTGAAACACACGAGCTAAATGTAAACGAAAAAATCACTAACCTGACTAGGCCTATACTATTATACACTCACATTATACATACTGACACTGTCAGGCAAAGAGGTTCTGCTTGAAAATGCCTCTGTAGTATTGCAACAGCATTAAATTTTGCCATGTCCTGTTAGAGCGCAAACAAATATCTCTAACCCATTGCTCACCTTATGCCAAATGGCTGGCTAAATTCCTTCAGCTTCATTTGCTTCTGGTCGATGAAGCCGCGACAACGAGAGCGCCATTGTTTCTTCTTGAAAAACTCAGACCAAGCAGGCCTCGCCTTCAAAATGAGGTTTTCGAGTAAAAATAAGTAAATGGAAGAAAAATCGATTGGCTACAAAATAGTTTGCTTTTTTTTTCGGCTGAAACGCTCCAATCAAAATTGGAGCAGGATTTTCCAACATAAATTCCGATTTGAGACACTCTCTGGCAACTAGTCTGGCAACAGCGAAATTGAGGAATTAGTGTAGCTAGTCTAAACTGCATTGATGTTGACCAGGGCCCATTAAAGAGTATTGCTTAGAATGTGGTTTTCCTATACGTTATTTCATGCTCTTTAAATATGAAAATAAACCTGTTACAATTTTCAAATATATTTGTATCATTTACAGAGCGATCAAAAAGAACATTTTGTGATACTCGAATTTTGGCGATTTTTCAAACGGGAGTACTTTTTGTTGGGAAGCCCAATAGGTATAGTGTATGTAGTGTACCGTTGAAGTGAATGTTATGAAATTGAATGTGCACCATATATCAGGTGCGTCAAAAAATCCAACACGTTTGATGGGCTGTGCAATAAAAAGTATGCAGCTGATGTTCAAAACAGAGATGTTAATCAATCAGGCAAAGGCTAACTTAGATGTGAACATTTTGTGAAGTAAAATCACTCATCTTTTTGATCCAGAAATTAGCAAAGTGCTGGTAAGGAGTTTGTATGCTGAGAGCAATGTATCTTTACTTTCAATGATGCAAATAAATGTCTTTCCTTTACAATTTCATTGAATTCATGCTTTGATGTAGGTTGCGTTCTTGTGTCAAGGGTGTTAAAAAGACAACNTGAATGTGCACCATATATCAGGTGCGTCAAAAAATCCAACACGTTTGATGGGCTGTGCAATAAAAAGTATGCAGCTGATGTTCAAAACAGAGATGTTAATCAATCAGGCAAAGGCTAACTTAGATGTGAACATTTTGTGAAGTAAAATCACTCATCTTTTTGATCCAGAAATTAGCAAAGTGCTGGTAAGGAGTTTGTATGCTGAGAGCAATGTATCTTTACTTTCAATGATGCAAATAAATGTCTTTCCTTTACAATTTCATTGAATTCATGCTTTGATGTAGGTTGCGTTCTTGTGTCAAGGGTGTTAAAAAGACAACCAGGGAATCGGTATGAGGTCCAGCAAGCATAGCATTCTGTTGAATTTTTGATGCAGGCAACGGCTTGGCATGGCACTTTATTGCATCTACTGCAGAATCTTGCAACAGGCCAGTCGGTTAAATGACGATCGTGCAGCAGATTACACTGATCGAGTTCTAAATCCCTCAATCACCACGAAAACAGTTTCTCTTTGTCCAGTCAGGCAGAGTCTTTAGAAAATATTATCGATGAATTTTGATTGTTTCAGAGTTTTTCAAAACGATCATTTGAAGAAACTCGCTTATAGCTCTAACAACAGAAAAACAAATTTGCAGCAAATCTTAGAATCTAATTCAGGTTTTTGAAACTTGAAGTCAATTGTAAGTTTCAACAATGGAATTTAAATGTTAGTCGTTAGTCAACCATGGACCAGAATCGAACATGGAATTCTCGTTGCTCCCATACAAACCCCTTGGCAGCATTTTCCTAATTTCTGCGTCTAGAAGATAAGTGATTTTGGCAGACAGAATGCTCACGTCCAAGTTAACCTTTGACTGAAAGATTAACATTTCAATTTTAAATATCGATCGCATACCTTTTATTTTGCAGCCTGCCAGCCCGCCAGCCCGCCAGCCCGCCAGCCCGCCAAACGTTTTAACTATTTAAACTCTCCCGGTATTAATCCATAGCATGTTTTTATATTGACAGTCTGACTTAAAAGCGAAACTTCACCAGTCAGAATGGATTTAATTCATGACATTATTGACTTTATTATGTCTTTTCAGGGTGGCAATGATTACGAGATATTTTGTGATATTCGTACGATAGGACATACTGTGAATGGACCAGAAGATACAATGCAACAGCTCAAAGAACTGTTCTTTTAGATTTATATTACAAAATTATTTGAAATGTGGATATTTTGAAATTACAAAGTGATAGCAAACAGTTACCGCAATTAACAACATAAGATACTCTTCTTTTGAAAGAATTAAAAGATAAAGCACTTTAAGATAAAACTACCGGGAAATTCATTTATGATAACTGCAATATAGTCTAGGGTCTCGGCGGTGGTAATCAGACGGCGGTGCGGTGGTAATCGGACACTTGCGAAAACCGACACAAAAGTATGTTACAAATGAAATCCATCAAAGAGGGTATTTCTTTGTATTGAAAGCTAACATTATAGATACTAAACAAATTTATGAAAAGCCTGCATGAATGTAAAACACGCTAAAAGAAGTTGCTTCCGTTGT
>REGL01000949.1:57736-77985 GCA_004194395.1 Aurelia aurita complex sp. Pacific
TTGAGTCTGGTGTTCATCCGTCACTACACGAGCAATGCCACCATCAAATTGTTTACGGAAAATTATCTGTCTCAAACATACCACTACCTCCGTACACCCGCAAGATTTGGTACTACGATAAGGCAGACTTCGTAGCTATTAGAAAAAGCATCGAAATGTTTGCTTGGAACGAACATCTTGATAACATGACATGCCCTAATGAACAGGTTAACCTACTCAATGAAGTCCTTTTGAACATTTACTCTAATTTTATTCCCAATACAGTTAAAACAATTAGAGCTCGCCAAGCACCGTGGATTACGGAAGCCGTTAAGAATTTTCTCAGGAAAAAAAATCGTGCATATAAAAGCTTCGTGAGGAATGGTAGGCCTAACGACAAGCTTGAAGGTATACAAAAGATGATATCTGAAGGTGCCAAAATGATTGAGGAAGCTAAGCAAAATTACTTCCGTAAAACTGGAAAATCTTTGGCTGATCCTGGGACCAATAGAAAAACCTATTGGAATTTAATAAACACTGTTCTAAACAAAGTTAAGATTCCTATGATACCACCTCTTCTAGAAAACGGGCTGTTTGTAACGGATTTTACCGAAAAGGCACAGATATTTAATGACTATTTCATCCTTCAATGCACGACCATTGACACAGGTAGTGAAATTCCCCAAGATACTCCGATGGCTACGACTCTGATAAGTGATATCGTCATCTCTGAGGAAAAGATACTTAATATCATTAGATCGCTTAATCCCAATAAAGCACATGGCTGGGACGAAATATCTGTGAGGATGATAAAGTTGAGCGATGTTGCATTGGTTCTGCCACTCAAGATAATTTTCATAAATTGTTTGAGGCGTGGTTTATTTCCCGAAATATGGAAATGTGCAAATGTAGTGCCGGTTCATAAGAAGAATGAGAAAAATGTGAAAGGGAATTACCGTCCTATTTCTCTTTTACCAATTTTTGGGAAAATACTTGAAAAACTCATATACGATTCTCTTTATTCACATCTTGTATCACATGAACTCCTTAACCAAAATCAATCAGGATTTCGCCCAGGGGATTCAACAATCAATCAGTTACTCTCAATAACACATACAATATTTAAAGCGTTTGACTGTAACCCTCCTCTAGATGTTCGTTCTGTGTATCTTGACATCTCTAAGGCATTTGATAGGGTATGGCACGATGGTCTAATTTATAAATTAAAACGATGTGGTGTCTCGGGACAACTTCTCTCTTTAATCCAAAGTTTCCTCAAGGATCGAAAGCAGAGAACTGTACTGAATGGACAGAGTTCTAATTGGGGAGATATTTCGGCAGGGGTGCCCCAGGGCTCTATTCTTGGACCTTTGTTTTTCCTTGTGTATATAAATGATCTAGCCGTAAGCTTGAAGTGCAATGCTAAGTTATTTGCTGATGATACATCATTGTTCACAGTGGTAGAAGATTCCAATACAGCTGCCAATAATATGAATCATGACTTGGACTTGATAAGTCAGTGGGCTCACGCTTGGAGAATGTCATTTAATCCTGATCCGTTAAAACAAGCTGTTGAATTAAAATTTTCAAAAAAGAAAATTGAAATTGAACACCCAGTAATCCTTTTTAATGACATACCTGTGAAGAGGGTAAACGAACATAAACATTTAGGAATTATCCTTGACTCAAAACTATCTTTTTCAGCTCATATTAAATCAGCTATCTCTAAGACAAGAAAGGGCATTGGTTTGCTGAAATATCTCTCCAAATATCTGCCCAGGCATACCCTTAACGAAGTATATAAGCTCTACGTTCGACCACACCTGGACTATGGTGATGTCATTTACCATATTCCTGCCAAAGCATGTGAATTCAGTCAAAGTATCATTTTACCAAATGCCATGGAAAAGCTAGAGTCCGTTCAGTATTCTGCTGCTTTGGCTGTAACAGGAACATGGAGGGGAACATCTCGCGAGAAGCTGTACAAGGAGCTTGGCTGGGAGTCATTAAGTTCCCGACGATGGAGTAGACGCCTTACCTTGTTCTACAAGTTTGTAAATAATCTTAGCCCTGAGTATACAGTAGATCCAATTCCTCCTCTTCATCAGTCGCAGTACTGTCTTCGCGACCAGGATGTCATTGGGCGATTAAAGGCACGGACAGAAAAATTTAAGTCTAGTTTTTATCCCAACTGCCTATCCGAATGGAATAAGCTCGAGCCTGAATTGAGACTTGCACCCTCAGTTGCTGTTTTTAAGAAAAAGATCTTATCAATAATCCGACCCCCTGCAAAATCTGTTTTTGGAATACACGATCCAATAGGATTGTCCTATCTTACTCAACTTAGGGTTGGTCTCAGTAAGTTAAATTTTCACAAGTTCAAGCATAATTTCAGGGATACCATAAACCCAATGTGTCCAACAAACGATGGCATCGAGGATACGGAGCATTTTTTGTTGCTCTGCCCTTCTTTTGATGTTCAACGAAGAGATCTTCTCGCTGGAATTGTACAATTATTGCAACCGTATGTACAAATCGCTGGCCTTTCAAATGATGCTTTGACGCAGCTTTTACTATATGGTGATCAAGACTTTTCTGATGACTTGAACAAAAATATACTCGAATTGACTTTACGTTTCATCCAGGAAACTGGTCGGTTTGTTTGAGATCCTTTGAAATTTCAGCGATGTTCTTAGCAACCACCAAGTCCCTTTACGTGAATGTTCTTTGTTTTCCTTGTAAGTTCTGTTTGATATTAGATGTCATGCATCTCATGCATCTCAATTTCAAACGAGCCGCACTCGTAAAATTTTTGAGTTCTTCCCAACCTTGACACGACATCTAATATCAGACAGAATCTAGTATATTATATCCTTTATCCATTAGTTTTCTAATCGTTCGTAGTGTACAGTTAGTTGAATGTAGGTTAACGTTATATGTCTTTATGTTTTTGGCCATGGGGTAGTCATTGTTTTTCGCTCCCCCTGGTATCGTTCCCGTAGTGTTGTATAGTAATTAGATAAGTATTGTAGATTGTAGAACTCATTGCAAACTTTTTAAAGGAATGATATAAAAAAAAAAAACAGTTTCTCTTTGTCCAGTCAGGCAGAGTCTTTAGAAAATATTATCGATGAATTTTGATTGTTTCAGAGTTTTTCAAAACGATCATTTGAAGAAACTGGCTTATAGCTCTAACAACAGAAAAACAAATTTGCAGCAAATCTTAGAATCTAATTCAGGTTTTTGAAACTTGAAGTCAATTGTAAGTTTCAACAATGGAATTTAAATGTTAGTCGTTAGTCAACCATAGACCAGAATCGAACATGGAATTCTCGTTGCTCCCATACAAACCCCTTGGCAGCATTTTCCTAATTTCTGCGTCTAGAAGATAAGTGATTTTGGCAGACAGAATGCTCACGTCTAAGTTAACCTTTGACTGAAAGATTAACATTTCAATTTTAAATATCGATCGCATACCTTTTATTCTGCAGCCTGCCAGCCCGCCATCCCGCCAGCCCGCCAAACGTTTTAACTATTTAAACTCGCCCGGTATTAATCCATAGCATGTTTTTATATTGACAGTCTGACTTAAAAGCGAAACTTCACCAGTCAGAATGGATTTAATTCATGACATTATTGACTTTTATTATGTCTTTTCAGGGTGGCAATGATTACGAGATATTTTGTGATAGTCGTACGATAGGACATACTGTGAATGGACCAGAAGATACAATGCAACAGCTCAAAGAACTGTTCTTTTAGATTTATATGACAAAATTATTTGAAATGTAGATATTTTGAAATTACAAAGTGATAGCAAACAGTTGCCGCAATTAACAACATAAGATACTCTTCTTTTGAAAGAATTAAAAGATAAAGCACTTTAAGATAAAACTACCGGGAAATTCATTTATGATAACTGCAATATAGTCTAGGGTGTCGGCGGTGGTAATCAGACGGCGGTGCGGTGGTAATCGGACACTTGCGAAAACCGACACAAAAGTATGTTACAAATGAAATCCATCAAAGAGGGTATTTCTTTGTATTGAAAGCTAACATTATAGATACTAAACAAATTTATGAAAAGCCTGCATGAATGTAAAACACGCTAAAAGAAGTTGCTTCCGTTGTGCTTGGCAGTGTAGAAGTTGTCGTTGCAAATATCACATCCCTGGTTCAAAACTCTGAATCCGTTCCAGAAAGAAGCAAAAATCTTAAACAATCACTTAAATTGGATGTCTAGCATGAAAATAACGCATAGCATTATGCCAAAGACTTAAAACAGTTTCACTGACGGGAGGACAGCGGATGTTATATCGAATGTTCTTAAAAGTTCATGGCATTGGTTTTTGGACACCAAATAAATCAGTAGTTTGGAAGCATGAATAAAGGTCGGATTTGAATGTTATTTGGATTTTAACATTTCATCCATAAATATCTATACATACCTCATGAGATCAAAACAACATCTTTCGAACGAATCTCCTAGATTTTAGATTGTTTTGTGTGTACCGAGAGCTCTCCAGAATGTCATTAGGAGAACCGACAGTCGAACCATTGTTTTCGCATTCAAGAATAGGAAAAGATAAGAAAAATGAAGCAAAAGAGTTTATAGATAGAATACTTGCCAAGTATAAACAGAAAAAATAGTTTTCTTGGCACATTCTGTCCGAAAACCACCGCCAAGATCAGTCTAAATGATATCGTTGTCAAAGAAAAGCAGGCAAAGTAAAAAACCAAAACATTTCGGGAAAATATGTCCAAATACCTTTCCATTTGCCCGGTATTTTTTATTTTTGTCTTTGATTAAAGTTTCTTATGAAAATACTTAGTTTTCCTTAAGCGTCCGATTACCACCGCCAGCACCCTACTTAGACTTTAATCCGCAAAACTAACATCCACTACGTGCTCAATCGAATCTGTGATACTGCTTTATGTAACGCGTAGAGCCTGGATATGAGAACATTTCTCAATGATGAAGAAAGTTAGAATCTAAAATCAAGAATATAGTTTCTTGCCTTCGACAACGTAGTACTCTATTTAAAAGATACTAGGAAATTCTCTTTGATATTTCTGTGCCTTGATATGATATTTTCCTGATATTATGCACCTAAATATGGAGATAAGTATCAAAAACTGATCTCAAATTCAAAATTAGACCCCGGTCAATAGATTAGAGCAATAATAATTAAATCTGTCAGTTTGATCAGTGTCTACCATTGTCCAGCTTATTTGTTTACCTATAAATTTCGACTTCTATTTTCAACAGTTGTTTGAACTTAACGCCATACTCGCGTTAATTACGATATTTTAAAAATAAAATTGTTCTAAGATTTCATTTTAACATATAGTTTAGGTACAAATAGATCGATTTACCATAAGGAGGATCCAGTTATACTTATGGAAATAATAATGCATTTATTATACTCAATATGTATTTATTAAGAGATAATGTCACTTAAAATGAATTGGATAATGCGCGAAAACATTCCGTCGTACTTATTTTGTTCATGTCGTAGCTGTTCCTCTCTGCTGGTTGTCCCAGGAAAATGTATACAAGTTTGCAAAATTCTAACGCGAACTATTTTCACCATATCGCCCGTAAATTATTTGTATGTTATCCTGCAATTGCTGAATTAGACTTTGGTACTTTTCTTATACTTAAACGGTAATTTAGTTATGAAGTATACATCAGTGACCCTTGTTGGCGGAAAGAACCTCAATGAAATCAAATAAAGTCACAAGAACCCTTGCCAAAATCACAAAATAGCTGAAACTGGTGATAGGGCTCGAAGTAAAGAAATAATTGACAAGAATTAAAAGCTACAAATCTATGGGTGCTATTTTAAAAAATGATCTGAGTCAGATTTTTTTCATAACTGATGTTGCATCATGTTCTTTCTCCATCCACTGTTGCTTCGAAACGTCACTTTGGCATAGCCTAGTCGAATCTATGTCAGAACAAGATGGATTTGTCTAAGTCTTAGATTACTTTTGAAAACTGCAGTGTCGAATAATGAACTAATATGAAAAATTCAAACTGTTTATCGTCACACTTGTCATCTTTTCGTCGAATAGTTAAACTACGGTTTTCTACCAGTACTCCAAAATCTTCTCCATTCTACTGGTGTGTCTTACTACTTATTTATTAACGTGCTGTATCTATTGAGATGGTTTCTGATGGACGAAAAGATGTACTGTCTGCTAAAATGAAGTTGTTTTATGTCACCTTCTCTTTAACACGTTAGAATAACGCTCCTCACACTGTTAATTTTAATCAAATTCTCCATTTGTGCGCAGAATCGAGGTGAGCAGAATCAGAAGATCCCAATGAGAAGAATCCTGATGATAGTATTCTTGTAGCTCAGCATAGAATTAGTTACCTTTCCTGTCATCTTTACAGGACTACTTATCATTTCAGTTGGAGCAATCATGCTTCATATCATGTGCAATCTTCTTGAAGCGACTTTTCATTGAAAATATTAATGGTGCTGTATCAACGAGACGTCTTCCTCTACTGTTTAGAAGCAAATCTCGAACATCCTGTGGAGAAGTGTGAAATATATGAATGAATTTTCTAAAAGTCTATTAGTCTGCATGTTATCATACCTGGTGCGCCAGAAAGGAGTACCCAAGTTTCAAAATTCATGTTATGGATTGGAATGAATCAAATTCTGCCCCATAGCCACGAGATTGAAACATTTTTATAACTGTTCTCGCATGGTTCTAAGCACTGGAAATATAGGTAAATTGAACCTTACAAAAATTTAATCGTTGCGAAATGCGTGAAAAAATGCCAAAAACTCTCAATCAAATCCTGAAGAAACCTCTGGCACACAACAACTAACCCTATTCTGCCTGGTGGGAGGTCATTATGCCCCCTCCCCCTATCGAGACTTCTTTAAATAGAATCTCAGCCATGAAAATGTGACTTTGAAGCTCCTTGACTTTAAATGAATTTGATAGGCTATATAATTATCAACATTTCATTGTTTATTGTTGTGTCAAGTGACCTCCACATGTCCTTGTATGGTGACCAGTCACGAAGAAAATCGTAAATCCTCTGTTATTTTCTTCCTAGTAGCATTAAATGTAAAGTTATATACACCATTGGCTTTGTTTTGCAGAGAGTTTTCATTTCATATAGAGTTTATACATAATTGCTTACATCAGCAAATTTTTATATCTATGACGTCATAAAACTGTATGGGGTCATATTTTGAATAAATTAGTAAATTTTTCATGAGAATCTGTTTGAAATGGTGCGATAAAAAAATTGGGAGTCTAATTTCGTTGATCAGAAGTCAAAAAGCATAATAAATAATTGTGGTTATAGTGTTCATTTATGCAATGTCTGTTAATTGGACTTCAGAGAGGTAAAATGCCCTTGAGTAATGTTCGGTGTCAGTGGAGGTTTCGTACAGTTTGATCAAATGTTTCACGCCCTTTTCAGGCATTTTGCGATCAAGAAGAAACATTTTTATTTCAGTCGATTGGACCTCTATTTTCCGTACTCATAAAAACTTGAGACAAATCACAAAAAGAGATTGGTGTTTCGGCTTCCAACTAAAATTTGAATAATTCACATCCATCAAATACCGTTGGTGCTATGAATTTTCGAAGGTAGGAACTTGTTCTGGCTCACCAGTTAGTAACAATGAGGATGGTACATTTTGCATTAAGAATGTAGTAATATCATAACTTACCACGTCCATTTGCTCCAGCAGTGGGGAAACTTTGGGATCGCCGTCATCTTTTATACTACGAGTGTATGCTTTCGATAAGTTTTCGTTGAGGGATCGAATGTATTTGCTCAAGTTCATATAATTTTCTTTTTCAACTATTTTTGCGATGTTATCCGATACAATTTGAAGGGACAGTCTATCGTGTTTGTCAATCTGATGCTTAACTTCTTTCATCCACTGAATGAGACCTGAAATTTTACAAAAAATTGATATTTTATCATGTTTGCATCCTTTTTGGTGCAATATTTATTCAATTCAAGAATAAGAGTTATTCGAAATATCAAAACCAACTGATTTTATGAGATAGACACTTTGAGAGGCATCTATCCTTTATTTCTTGTCATTAGCAAGCCCATCACACACGAGTAAACTTTTGGTACCAAAATATCTAGGCCACATTTGTGAGCAACAAGTCTACCCTACCTTTATTGATCATGATTGACACACTTGAGAATTCACGTTGACCCAATATTTTCCATTCCATATCTTGATATCCCACGTATTCACATAGATGGAAAAAACTGCTCTTTCTTGGCTAGATTCCGTTTAACACACTGACATTGCTTCCAAGAACGAACATATTCAGTCTCGTTCAAAATGTTGCCACCATTGTGGAAACAGTACAGCAAACAAACACTCATCTACTATTCAACATTTGTGGCGTAAAATGTCGCAACATATCTTGTCAGCAATTATTGACTCTTGGGCATTTAGAACAAACAACGCGATTTGAATTTTGCTTCTCAACAGAAAGTATAAAGTACAGCCAAATCCATCTTTGAAAATCCATTCAAGAACGCTGAAACCCCAGTTCTTGATAACAACTGAAGCCAGATTGGACATTAAATAAATGTACTAAACTGCTGGTGGCATCAATCTGCAGCTTGAAATCTTCACAATAAAATACTAGGAGCTTGGAGTCCAAAACATATAAATTCAATACAAGCTGGACATTGATCACTAAGACAAATGACGGATATATAGCGTCTGGTTTAAAAATAGAACAAAAGATGACTGCATGCATTCATGTGTCCAATTGATTTTATAATCTCTCGAGATGGCGAATACAATGGAATACAATAGGCTATATTTAGATTGCTCAGGCCTCTAGCTTAAGTTGCCTTATATCTCCGTCTTTTATGTTCAAAGCAGTTAAAGGAAAACAACAATTATCTAAAATAAAGAATTTACTAACCACTTTTTGTTTTCCCAGCGTACTTCAATGCATCGCTAAGCTCCCCGATGGTACAGTTTTGAAGGTAACCTAAAACAGAGAGAATCTTGAATTCGCTGCTCCATGTGCACGGATTTTCCGCAATTGCTGATAATTGTCAAGTACCTTTTCTTAAATTGCTAATAACTAAAGAATGGGAAGATTGATATTCCTCAAATGGACATTCTTATCTTATTTTTTTCTTCCTATTTACAGCTTATTGCAAGCAAGCACGTTTCTAGATTCTGTCAAAAAACAGCAATTGTCAAACACATGACGTTTTTTTCATTGATCCGGCATGTCCTCAGTCTCTTTTAGATACTGTTTGATGATATCTTTGTTAGGAAAGCAAGGAAAAACATCAATCGTACGTATTCTTATTTAACAAAATAAACAGAATCCATTTGCTGCATTATTTTTAGAGAAACAGTTTATCAGACTAAAAGATTTGTTGAAGAAACTCACAATCTGATTTTATTTGATCTTCAATGTCCCTCAGTGCTGCCAGCTGCCTATTTTTGCTTTTCAAATATGATATTTTCTCTTCAAAGAAGTTCTCGGCAATTCCTGTAGCTACTCTGAGAATGTCGCGGTAACCTCGTAGTGCATCTTTGAAACTTGTGCAGGACGACTTTTTGGTAGCCTCGCCTTGAACAAAAGAATTTAATATCTTTTCCATGGAATCATAGCACAGTTTGATATCAAAGATGTAAAACCTGCACATAAGAACCTTCCCCGAATAAGAACCTACTGCCTGGAATCTTCATTACTCTTTTATGTAAGAACCTTTTCACCTTGGTTTTCCCTGACTTCTTATCTTGAGAAAGAATTGCATTGATATTTTTCAAGCTAATAATAATGATGATAATAACAATGTTTATACAGGGTATCCTCTTCAACACGCTAAGTGCTGTTATCAAAGAGGGCTATGACAATCCGAAGCATTTATTTAACTTTTATGTAAAACATAAAAAAAGCATTGCTCCTCTGTTATCTAACAGGCCTAAATGAGTCTGATTCCACCACAATACTAGCGTTACCTCCTCTATCACAGTATTTTGATTTTAAGAAGAATTTTGTTTTAAACCAGAAAATGAAGAAACATAACTGCCACATTGTAAAATACATTTGACAATATTCAAGAATCTAATTTAAGAACCTACAGCCTGATTCTATGAATGTAGTCTAGCTTTACATAAAACCCAACAGCTTGGTTTGAAAAATGTAGGTTCTTATACCGGATGAATCAGAAAAAAGTTCCCACTTATGAAGAGTACTGGATGGATTGGAATGAATCAATATTTGCTTGACAGCCCAAAGATTGAAGTATTTTTGTGATTTTTCTCGCCTTCTTAAGAGCACTGGAACAATTGGTAAATTCAAGTTTACAAAACGTTGCGGTTGCAAAATGACTGAAAAAGGCCTGAAATACTTGATCGAATGAAAGGGACTCCTCGCTCAGTACGACAGAGAAAATGCAATTTCTCATGGGTGAGAGATTTCATCTGCAAATTTATTGCCATGGGATTGAAAATCTTTTGTATCTGTTTGATAATCTATTTCATATGAAACGTCCGTGCGTATTGTTGTGTGTGAGGAGAGTAGTGACGATTTATCAAGTGTTTTAGGCCCTTTTTCAGTAATTTGGCAACCATGAAATTTTTAAAGTTGAAATTACCTATATTTGCAGTGCTCGTAAGAAGACGAGAAAAAGTCACAAACATACTTCGATCTTTTTGGCTTTTAACTAAAATTTGAATCATTAAAATCCGTGAAGGACTTGTGGTGCTACTTACTAATTTTGGAAAGTGGGNTGCCATGGGATTGAAAATCTTTTGTATCTGTTTGATAATCTATTTCATATGAAACGTCCGTGCGTATTGTTGTGTGTGAGGAGAGTAGTGACAATTTATCAAGTGTTTTAGGCCCTTTTTCAGTAATTTGGCAACCATGAAATTTTTAAAGTTGAAATTACCTATATTTGCAGTGCTCGTAAGAAGACGAGAAAAAGTCACAAACATACTTCGATCTTTTTGGCTTTTAACTAAAATTTGAATCATTAAAATCCGTGAAGGACTTGTGGTGCTACTTACTAATTTTGGAAAGTGGGAACTTATTTCTGGCTCATCCGGTGTGCAACCCGCTCCTATATTAATCAACTACGAAAAGCATCTCTAATCATGTGATTTTATGAACTATCTTTTTCTCTCTAGTAGTTACGTGAAGTGTTATGTTCATATTTCCTGTTTTATGTTGCCACGAGGTAGACATAGTTTTTCGCTCTAAATGGTATTGCTCTAGTAGTACAGGGTCCCAGAAAAATTGCTCGACATTTGATTAAATACGAAAAAACAGCGATAAAATGTACAGGCTCCTGGCTTGATAACCCAGTTCTTAAGATTTTAAATTAATTTTAGACGCCAGAATCCTGCGAATCCGATAAGAATTCAAGGAGTTACAAGCTTTTGAAGTTCAAGTTTGTACGAAAGCTGAAACCAGAGCCCCTAACTGACTTGTTTTCCAAAAAGACGTCCTGAAATCGAGGTAAAAGAAGACTGTCCAATGTTTTACCTCTCGTCGATATGAGAGCAAACCAAATAGGATTTCAAAAGTTATTTAATCCTTGTCACCATTGCCAAAATTTACTAAGAATGCAGGTATCTAAAACATGCAATGAAAACTTAATCCATGAGAGACGGGACAATTTCAAATTTTGCTGAACAGGATTCCTCTAAGCATCCATAACCTTGATTCAATGTGACAGAAAGCTAGTTTGTCGAAAGTGCTTTTGAAATTCTATTTGGTTTTCTTTGAATAAATGAGATAATATTTTCACAAAACATGCAATTTAAGGGCGTCTGGTTTCAGCTTTCGCACAAACTTGAACTTCGAAAGCTCGTAGCTTCGTGAAAATTGAGCCGATTTGCTAGCTTCTGGTGTCTAAAATTAATTTAAAACCTCAGCAGTATGGTTATACTACCATGGAGCCCATTTAGTATTTTGATATTTCTTAATCTTTAATCAAACGTCAAACAATTTTTTTGAGACACCCTGTAGAGTATAGTATTTTGTAAGTAGTGTAATAAGTAATACGTATTGTAAGTTTTCAAATGGAATGCATAAACAAATCTAAAACACAACCTCAGTGATCGACATCAAAGAATTGGTTTTATTGGAACAAGGTTGGATTTTATGATGGTGTGAGAGACAGAATGGATAAGATAATCAATTAGGTGATATTTCGAGACTTGTACGATGAAATACTGCCTTCGTTTATATTCGCCATACAATAGCCAATCGCGGAAAACATGTTGTCGA
This sequence comes from Aurelia aurita complex sp. Pacific, assembly GCA_004194395.1. Taxonomy (NCBI): domain Eukaryota; kingdom Metazoa; phylum Cnidaria; class Scyphozoa; order Semaeostomeae; family Ulmaridae; genus Aurelia; species Aurelia aurita complex sp. Pacific. The sequence continues at coordinate 69,992 of REGL01000949.1, forward strand.
AGGGCATTCTACAAAAACGCATTGCGTTTTATAATGGAAACAACTGTTGTTCTATAGAAATTCGACCAGTAAGGGCAATGCATCTTGGTGAAATGCTCCTCGACGCCATCTTTTCTGCAATGATCACTTCTCATTGCAATAAGCCTACATCGTTGCTTTATCAGCCGTTGTTAAGCATAATCAATACTTGATGACTGAATTCAATTTATTGGTGGACCTTCTGCTGCTATGTGTAAATGGGCAAACAGTGTTATTTAGCAGAGTTCTTCATCTCGATAAAATTATTTGTAATTGGTCACAATTTTTACAAAACACACTTTTTGACGGTTGATGCATAGTTGGAGGTTACCTAAAGTCCATCTCAATCAAATGTCACGTGAACGATTTTGCAAATAAAAGCAATTGAAATGTCTTGTATGTTCAATTTTGCGTTATCAAAATCCCACTTGACATCAAATTTGAGACAGACTACAGTATCCTGTAGAGTTGGCTTAGTAATTCTTGCATGACAATGATTATGGCAACAGGCATGAAAACTCAGAAGTAGACCAAATAAATATCTGTAAAAACCAACAACTTACCTCCGTCATCATCAAAACTGTCAGGTTTTTCTGGTATCATTCTTCTAGTGCCATTTGAGATGAACGCATCTTCCAAGGGATCATTGCCTTTAATGGCACTCCAAGGTGAGTCTTTGTTGAAAAGCTTAATGATTCCGTCATTGCCAAGTGTATACCGTGGCAACTCCATGAAAGCAAATCTCTTGAATTCTTCCTCATCAGAAGCCACTACATCTTTTTTGCTTGCTTCATTCATGTCATTCTTCGCGATACTTTCTTTCATGTCTTGTAAAATCTTCATCTTGTCCTTATCAATATCTCTCAACATTGATTGAACCTTGTTCAAACTTTCTTTGAAAGAGCTTGAGTTTGTGAAGACGTACTCAATAACAGACGTTGCTAAATTCTGCCATAGTTTCCTGTCTATGCTTGCCTTCACATTCAAATTGACACTTGTCTCGACAATCTTGCCCTTCACGTTGAAAGTTATTTTTGAGTAGACAGCCTCTTCAATGCTTCCTTGAAGGCATACTTTGTCCAAACTAATAACATCACGTATCTGTTTCCCTGCAATCTTTTTAGCAATGCTGATTCCCACATCAATTTCAATATTTGCGCTTTCTAACTTGTTAATAATTGCTCCAACGCTATAAACAGCTTTGTGCAGAAATTCCTTTGAAGCTTTTTGCTTCTCTAGTGCCTCACGGTACATGGAGAGAATTTTCTAAAATTGTAAAGAATGTAAAGATGAAAGTACTTGCTTAACTTAATAGATAAGGTCACGACTACTCGTCTTACATTTCTACCGGTTGATTCAAAAAGAGAATCCTCGTCTGGCAGGACACTGCTCCTTGAATATGAAGGCAATAATATTGAAAACTATTTTGTTTTATTTCTAATATGTTCAATTTTCCTTCTTTTCATCGCTCCAGAATTTATTTAGCCCTGTTTTGAATGCTTCTGAGACAAGACTCTTTATGACCGGTATTAACACCAATTAAATTTCATGATCTTAGTTGACAAATTACCCAAACAATAATAATGTGAATTCAAGAATCTGATGAATAGCTAGCATAGCAAGCTTGCACATGTTTCAAAAGTTGTTCGACCCGATAAGCGAGGAAATGACTCCAATCAGATGAGATCTTACCTGCAGACTCTTTTGCTTGTTGAATGCTCTCACATTTTTGATGACACTTCTCCCAAGACAACGGACAACACAAACTATATCAGGTATCTCTTGAATACATTTATTCCATTTTGGCGAGCCAACGTAATATCTTCCAAACGGCAATGCAGTTTTAGACCAGCCAGGAGCACCCAAGCAGACTAAGAAAAAATCATTCATAAAATTGATTGAACATCATTCTCATCCAAATAGCTATTTGTAGGTCTCTGATTTGCTACCGCACAGCTAGAATATAGGTCCAATGAGAACAATGCACTACTTAACGCATTAGGTTTTGCGTTAGGTTTAACGGTACAATAACTATTTTGGCAGTGATGATAGCAACACACAAGAGCCCTGTTTAACAAGGAGAGATTTCTGACAATGGAATCAGGCAATGGGAACTCCCTTAGGCAAGCAAGTAAATTCAAGCACGTAAAGCCTTCATTAAAGCAAGTAAAGCCACAAAAGATGCCTTGACGATAATATTGCAAACTGTTTTGCACACGAAAATCATGAGCATATATCTAACGAAGAAGGATTGCTCGAACAAAATATGAGACTCGTGGATTCTATCGATTTATACTCATGAAAAAAGCTTATTCATTACCGCAACTCGATAGTTCACTATATCAGGTCGACAAACATTTTTGAAAAACATTGATCATTCATGCATAGTGTGTTGTTACAGACAAAAATCAAATATCAATTTGAATAATGATTAGATTTGTTAACTTCCCAAATTAGTCCCACATTTTCATATTCTACACCTCAAATTTGAACCGTATTTTTCGACTCATTTTTCATTTTTGCAATGCTATCTAAACTTATGTGCTAGATTATTGAGCGCATTTCGATTTTTGAGCCTAAATCGAAATTCATCGAAACTGGCCATTAGTAACAATACCAACAGTGAAACTGAGGGAGTGTTGCTAGTCTAGATCAGCACCTCGTATAGACAAGCTCAAGCAAATTATCAAATAAAAATAAAAAAATACTACCATCATTGCAGTTGTTTGGGCAGGGCAGTGATGATCTGCTACGCATCTTCTCCAATGCCAGAATCTCTTCTTTCATATCTGCCTTGTAAGCAAGAGTTCTTTCACTGTGAACTGCCATTCTCTTGTGACTTTCTTTGAAGATTGTTTCCATTTCATTGATCCTCACTTTGGTGGAATGTAGCAACTTCTTAGTATTGTCGTATATGTATTGTAGTTGACGATGGATTTCGTAGGTAACATTCGGTAAGCCAGTGGGTATGCAAGATTTAATCTATGAATAGAAGAAGCTTAACATTTTACGGGTTAGGTAAGCTATATGAATATTTTTCGTTTTGAAATGGAGAGATCTTGACAGATTTTAGACCTTCATTCAAAAAACACTTAAGGTATGGAAAAGATCGATTAAATATGGTGGTAAGATTTCATATGGCTTATAAGCCTTGTAGCTATTGGGAGACTGTATTTCAAACCCACAATTCAATTTGAATAAATTCAATGGAAAATACTCGCCATCGTAGCCCCCATTCACCAAGATTAAAAGAAAATTCTGAAGAAAAAATTATGAAAAGAGGGAAGAAAATTTGAAAATTTTTTGAAATATCAGATTGCTTGTATGTACAATCGGTTAAGGCTTCATTTGACGCTGTATTGTTGGGAAGCTTGATTTTGAATTAAACGTTGAATCTCCTCACTTTCTAAACAATGCAAACAACAACAATACAATCTGCATGCAAGGTTTCATCTAAGAAGTCACAAAGTATGTGCTAGGAACTTTCTCATTTGGTTTTGATGAATTGAAGGCGAAATGACCAGTATTTTCCTGCCAAACTTGCGTAAGTGGACATCTTGGATAGAGAAAAAAATGTCCTTGTTGTTACCAGGCTCATGGGCCACATGAAGTCTTGCCACCATATTTCAGGCTATCGTCTCCATACTTCTGCGCCGAATGTGAGGTGTTTCATTGTCCTGACTCTAATCATGTCATCACAGTAATACCATATTTGGAGGGTAGTCAACATACAAATCTAAAAATGTCCGTAGTTTTTGTCTTGTTTGTTCGAATGATCTCAAACATGCACCATTCCATTGAATTTAATGATTACCTTCATTTGATATATATTTTTCTTACTTTCTGACATCTGCAAAATGTTGTCTATGACGTCATTCACATTTCTGACGTCATTTTTTAATAAAGAAGTGTAGCATATAAAAAGCTCTGTCTAATTTGCTTCCTGCTTCTAATTTGATCCATTTTGAGTCAATATTTACAAAGGGAGAAGATTTAGAAGAATCGCGAAGCAGATCAGCGCATGAAAGAAAAAGCAATTGAAAGCTAATTTTGCTAAAAGAGAACTGAAACATTTTTGAAAGTATCTATTTTGAAGCATAGGTTCCATATCTTTAACTCAGCGTAAAAGGTGGGTGTNTCTTCATTTGATATATATTTTTCTTACTTTCTTACATCTGCAAAATGTTGTCTATGACGTCATTCACATTTCTGACGTCATTTTTTAATAAAGAAGTGTAGCATATAAAAAGCTCTGTCTAATTTGCTTCCTGCTTCTAATTTGATCCATTCTGAGTCAATATTTACAAAGGGAGAAGATTTAGAAGAATCGCGAAGCAAATCAGCGCATGAAAGAAAAAGCAATTGAAAGAAAATTTTGCTAAAAGAGAAACTGAAACATTTTTGAAAGTATGTATTTTGAATTTATGAGTTGTTTTCTACTACTTGAAGCAAACTTGGAGAAAATCGGTTGAGCAGTTAATAAAATAGACGTCCTTGTTAAGAAGCTATATATTTGCAAGATTTCCTTAGCTTTTTAGTTTCCTGGCAACGAATCAGGTGACTCATTATGTGCAATTGTTACATTTGAAAAGACAATCGTCTAAAGGAGGATGGGGGTAAGTCTCGTTGTTATTTCTTTGTAGTTTTGGAAAAAAGAAGGGTTAGAAAACGCCCCTCTCAGTACGAAATGGCTAAAAGATTGCCTAATACAGATAGGGTTAAGCTACACTATTACTTCTAACAAAATTTAAACGAATGTTGAAACTTTTAATGATGAAAGAAACTGCTTTTTTCGTCAGTTAATTGCTGTTCGATGTAGATGATAAATACTTGGAAAATCTATTCTTTGCATCAAAGATTCCTTTCTTGGGTACTAAATTCAGTTCTCTCGAGTGCTAAATTCTCGATAAAATTTTGAACGAAACTCACGTAAGTATAAAAATTGAGGAGGTCGTCTAGTTCTGGCATAGTATCTTAAAACTGAATATTTTTGGTTAATGTGTTGCAGGAGACAAGTTGTATGATATCCTTTAGCTAATTTTCACGTTAGGAACCTTGTAGCTTTCTAGGAACCGTATATCCAAAATATTAAAATATTTGGAATCTTAGCTTGTAAAGATTTTAAGGTCAATCAGATTATTGACATTATTGCTGATGATAACCATATGAATTATTTTTGTACTCACCAAAAAATTGGCTTGATTTGGATTGGCAAACTCTGCTGTCGCGATAACGTCACTATCAAAAACACCCAAAATTGAACCCGAAATCATGAATTGGTACCCATCATCAGTAACAGTAATATTTGTTTCTTTTGCTAGACCAAGGCATTTCACGATGCCGCCCAAACTGATGCGGACTTTTGCAGTAGAAATGTGTATCAATAACTGTGGCCCATCAAATTTCTGCAGACCAGGGCAATTGCATTTTGAAGACATTCGGACAAGACCCTTTGCAAAATACAGCTCGGNGTTTTTTCGTTCGCGCGTCACCTTGCGGTTTGAAATCTTTCAAATATGCTTTGATTTTTCAGAAGTCCCGTCTCTTGAGAGGCAATCTACAATGAAACCAAATCAAAGTGACTTCTGATTCAGATTTAAGGCTATGAAGTCTGGGTGCTGCTAATTGCTATTTTCGTCGCCCATTATGCCCATCAGTTTACCAGAGAAGTTTCCAATCGCTTCAAAATATTAAAATGCAACATTTATAAAAAAAACCCCAATTTGGGTTAAAATCTTACTTACTGCCTTGGAAAATCATCGAAACCCAAAGAAACCCAGCATTATATTAAGTCTATCTTCATTTTAGAATCTATGCCAAAACTCATCCATCCATGCCCAAGGAGATAAGGCAGGATTTAGAACAACTCGAAGAATGTATTTCAATTGCCAAAACTCGAAGCTTAGGTTGATTCTTATTGATATTTTTTGGTTTAAAGTATCAAATGATAAACAAAGAACAGTAATTAAAGCTGTTTTTCTTATTAAAACTTTTTACCGGAGAGTAGTGCTCATTGTTTCTCCTGCGGCCATAATGGGCGACGCTAGAAGAAAACGACGTATTTACCCCCTGCTTTAAAATCTTCTAAAATCAGTATAAAGAGTTTACGTAAAAAATCAATACTCTGAGATCTCTTTCTCCATTAGTTGGTGATATAATCTGGCTATTTGGTTTTTTCATTAATTGCTCTTTTTGGATCTAACTCAGAACTTCACGACGACATGGGCATAATGGGCGACACCACTCTAGTTCTCTGCGAAATTATTTCATGTTGCGTCAAACGGTTTAGAAATTACGATGGTTTGAAGTTTTTTTGAAAATTTTTCTTGAATTCTTGAAAAGGAAGAAAAACACTCTAATTCTGAAACTATTCAAGATTTCAGAAAAATCCAACGGTAGAATTATAGAGAAATAGCTAAAGTTTCTTTGAAATCATTCAGTTCAAAGAAATAGGTCACTCAATATTACACCGGCTTCTTTAAAGATTTGGAACCTATGTTCTATTTTGAATTTATGAGTTGTTTTCTACTACTTGAAGCAAACTTGGAGAAAATCGGTTGAGCAGTTAATAAAATAGACGTCCTTGTTAAGAAGCTATATATTTGCAAGATTTCCTTAGCTTTTTAGTTTCCTGGCAACGAATCAGGTGACTCATTATGTGCAATTGTTACATTTGAAAAGACAATCGTCTAAAGGAGGATGGGGGTAAGTCTCGTTTTTATTTCTTTGTAGTTTTGGAAAAAAGAAGGGTTAGAGAACCCCCCGTCAGTACGAAATGGCTAAAAGATTGCCTAATACAGATAGGGTTAAGCTACACTATTACTTCTAACAAAATTTAAACGAATGTTGAAACTTTTAATGATGAAAGAAACTGCTTTTTTCGTCAGTTAATTGCTGTTCGATGTGGATGATAAATACTTGGAAAATCTATTCTTTGCATCAAAGATTCCTTTCTTGGGTACTAAATTCAGTTCTCTCGAGTGCTAAATTCTCGATAAAATTTTTGAACGAAACTCACGTAAGTATAAAAATTGAGGAGGTCGTCTAGTTCTGGCATAGCATCTTAAAACTGAATATTTTTGGTTAATGTGTTGCAGGAGACAAGTTGTATGATATCCTTTAGCTAATTTTCACGTTAGGAACCTTGTAGCTATCTAGGAACCGTATATCCAAAATATTAAAATATTTGGAATCTTAGCTTGTAAAGATTTTAAGGTCAATCAGATTATTGACATTATTGCTGATGATAACCATTTGAATTATTTTTGTACTCACCAAAAAATTGGCCTGATTTGGATTGGCAAACTCTGCTGTCGCGATAACGTCACTATCAAAAACACCCAAAATTGAACCCGAAATCATGAATTGGTACCCATCATCAGTAACAGTAATATTTGTTTCTTTTGCTAGACCAAGGCATTTCACGATGCCGCCCAAACTGATGCGGACTTTTGCAGTAGAAATGTGTATCAATAACTGTGGTCCATCAAATTTCTGCAGACCAGGGCAATTGCATTTTGAAGACATTCGGACAAGACCCTTTGCAAAATACAGCTCGGGTAGATTCGCTTCAAAAACAATCCCTGTGGTGGTGACTGAAATCACAAACTTGCCAAGATATCCAAGAACTGCAATCATGCCCCTGAACGTGATTTTGTTTTCCATTGCTAGATCTAAGTCTTGAAGCTTGAAAACTGAAAGGAGGAAAATGAAACAATTTATTGCTGCAGTGAAAATAACTTCGGATTAAATAGCACTCAACTAGAGGAGTATCGCCCTAAATGGCCAGCTAACGTTTTTCATCATATCTGACCGCGCTACAAATAGTTCGTTTCAAAAGGAGTTCGGGCCTGGATTTTGCAGGAAAGCGCATTAACATTATTTACTGATGTCATTTCCGAGATTCTGTCTTATTGTTTTCATTTTGTACCGCGTATCCTTGTCCTGAAGGATGTTTTCAAAACACTTACCTGAAA
>REGL01000949.1:95539-110188 GCA_004194395.1 Aurelia aurita complex sp. Pacific
CGCAAGGTGCCGAGCGAACGAAAAAGAAGGAAGGAATGTAAATAGAATCGTGAAATTTGCAATACTCGAAAGAATCAATTAGAGATATGCACAGACCATCTCGTCGGGTTTCAATGCAAATGAACTGAAACTTCAGTGAAGGTCAAATCACGATAAAACAGATGTCAGCGAAGGTTTTCCGCGCATTTGCAATTTTATTACCAGTCGTCAGTCCCCTGAAATTTATTTTCTCTTGCTAGCCGGCCATAATGCGCTACTCTATATGGCGTCTAGTTTCAAAATAGAACAAAAGATGGCTGAATGCTTTCATTTGTCCAATTGATTAGCTAACCTCTTCATATCATCAATTTCAATGCAATACAATACGCTATATTTAGATTCCCCAGGCCCCTAACTTAAATCGTCTTAGATCTCCGTCATTTGTCTTTGATAGACACTTGCTCATTGTTTCAGAAAAGAAAAACAGTCATAAGTCCAATGATAAGATCACTTTAAGAAATAATATTGAATGTACTCACCTAAAATGTGACTGGGGTGAAATTTGTGATTTAGCAAAAACGTTCCGAATATCAAACTTCAGAAAAGAAAAGGTTGTCATCAATTCCAGCAACGAGGAATCTTTTGCTAGATTTTCCACGAGTAGCATCGATGTAATACTCTCAGATTTTCCAAGGAACATGTAATCTCCATTGGATATCTTTTTTATCTCCGTTTGAAACTCTGTGTTTGCAATAATACCTTTCCCTTGCCCAATCAATTCCCATCCACCGGCGGAGGTCCATTTCAACTTGATTATAAAGTTTGAAATTGGTGCTAATTGCTGCACAATATTGTAGCTATTCTCCATTCTAATGTACGCAAATAATTCGTTACTTGCAAGTACAATATCGATTTTTGTTATTTTGCAAAGAGCATTGACGTTAGAAAAGGCCTTCAATAAATCTTTGGATTGAGATGCTGACATCAAGATTCTTATGGCATTTTGCAAAGAGAAGCTAAAATCTGTCTCAAAAGCTATGCTAATACGTTTACTGCTTGCTCTAGCTGCAAAGAGGAACTTCAATGGTATGTTTTCTTCTTTTAGAGACGGTGATATCGAATTTATGTAACTTTGAAAAGGGAACTCGGCAGAGATTACAAGTCCATTGCTGACAGCCATGCCTCTTGAAGCAAAAAATCTTAACTCTTCATTAAAATGTTGGTCTTTGACTTTTGCAATGCCAACGGGTGAGCTGCTCATCAAAACATTATGCTTTCCAAACCAAAGAATTGGAATTTTGTAAGGTATCTCCCTGCCAATGATGCCTGAAAGTACTTGCTGGAATGACACGGATGCAAAGTATGCAACGATTCCCGCTCTTATTTTGTCATCAATTGGTTTTTGAATCACTAAATATATAGTTGATTGCTGGAAAATAGTTGATGTATCAGGCTTTCCCTTTAGAACAAACTCAAAGAAGCCATCAATATGGTAGTAGCCCTCGACAACGACTGAGGATATTGCTGTAGTCTTTAGCTCTTCGACTGCAGATGGCAAATTTGCTGAAGTAAATTCATTCACTGAAAACAATCTTGCAAACTCTTTCAAGCTGATCTGGGCAATCTTCAGACTGATGGTGATAGGTGTGTTATCAAAAGCCTTTGAGCATGTTATTTCCAGTTTCTTGTTATCTAAATTTACAAAACCTTTCATCTCAAATGAAATGATAGAATAGTATAACGACGGAACCCTGTACATCACCCTTAGTATAAGGGTTGCTTCAGATACCCTCAAGCGATTTGGAATAAGGTCAATATCTTCCCTTGCCTGTACTTGAAATTCCAATTGTCCCTTGCAAGTATTTATGTAGAATCGTATGCAATCATATTTTTCTGGCATGATAAAATTGTTTATCACAGTAGCAAAATTTTGATTTGGAAAGAAATGATACAGCAACGAATGAAAAGAAAGTTTTCCTTGACATTGTTCTTGTGAAGGCGTAAATTGAACATTACATTGTTCTGTTGTGTGTTGTAAGCTACAATGGTCAAATTCAGTTGGTGTAGCAGTCCAGTATCTGTTTGTTGCATTTTCAGTAATACTTGGCAGCTCAGCTTTAAAATCTGACAAACAAAAGGATACTGAATTTAGATCAAAGGGTGTGCGTAAGTTCCTAGATGGGCTTAAAAATTGTCACATGTTTGTACCTTCTTTATGGAAGAAAGTTAAAGGCATTGAGTCATGATAAATATACCTGCTTTGTTGTGTTTCATGTGACCTATGCGAGAAAGATTCCCACAAACTAAAAGGACCTGTTATTGCACAATGCGTTTCATGTGATCAGGTTCATTTCACATGCACGTTAGCCAATCAGATGTGCCACCCAGAACCACGAGTCAGCAATAATTCTGACAGATAGGGTATACTTTGCCGTCTTATGCTGATTCAATTCCTTTAAAATGTTCTCAAGCTGATAGGTTTCTCCTTTTTTCTTTTTTTAATTTTTAGGCTCTGGTACCCAGGGTAATAGGTTTCTATCTACTCTTCAGATCTGTTCATTCGTGCGATCAGTTTGTTGCTAAATCGTTGAAAAGTTAAAAATGATTTTGCGAAAATTTTTCCCCACATGACCCTTATACCGGGTGCCCCAAAAAANTAGCAAAATTTTGATTTGGAAAGAAATGATACAGCAACGAATGAAAAGAAAGTTTTCCTTGACATTGTTCTTGTGAAGGCGTAAATTGAACATTACATTGTTCTGTTGTGTGTTGTAAGCTACAATGGTCAAATTCAGTTGGTGTAGCAGTCCAGTATCTGTTTGTTGCATTTTCAGTAATACTTGGCAGCTCAGCTTTAAAATCTGACAAACAAAAGGATACTGAATTTAGATCAAAGGGCGTGCGTAAGTTCCTAGATGGGCTTAAAAATTGTCACATGTTTGTACCTTCTTTATGGAAGAAAGTTAAAGGCATTGAGTCATGATAAATATACCTGCTTTGTTGTGTTTCATGTGACCTATGCGAGAAAGATTCCCACAAACTAAAAGGACCTGTTATTGCACAATGCGTTTCATGTGATCAGGTTCATTTCACATGCACGTTAGCCAATCAGATGTGCCACCCAGAACCACGAGTCAGCAATAATTCTGACAGATAGGGGATACTTTGCCGTCTTATGCTGGTCCAATTCCTTTAAAATGTTCTCAAGCTGATAGGCTTCTACCATGGGTACCAGAGCCTAAAAATTAGAAGAAAAAAAAATAAAAAAGGAGAAGAAAAAGGAGGTCTTTTTCTTCTCCTTTTTTCTTTTTTTAATTTTTAGGCTCTGGTACCCAGGGTAATAGGTTTCTATCTACTCTTCAGATCTGTTCATTCGTGCAATCAGTTTGTTGCTAAATCGTTGAAAAGTTAAAAATGATTTTGCGAAAATTTTTCCCCACATGACCCTTATACCGGGTGCCCCAAAAAAAGTGCTCCCGTTTGAAAAATCCCCAAAACTTGATTACACAGCCGATCTACAATTTTCATTTTTGTCAAGTAGATCAAACCATAGATCAAAGTAGACCAATTTATTTCCAAGACATACCTGATCTTGTAAGTGGTTTAAAAATTAGCCAATTTAGCTCTCTTTAGGGTTACCTGGTGTTGAATCATACAGCAAAAAAGCACTGATGATTGCCAAGTCAATTTCTTTGTGAGTGTAAAACTTCTAGTATGGTCATAAATGACAGAAATAAATGAGCACTATCACTGGAGACCTCAATGATGATAAACAATCTGAAAATTTTGACTCTTAGGCAAGATTCCATATTTTGCTTTAAAACTATAACTCAAAATATGTTTTTTCAACGAGTACATTTCCTACCTTGCTGTATCAAAAGCAAACATTTTATCATCTGTGAATATTTTTGGGTCTTTAACAAAGCAATTCAAAGGGAAAAATTTATCATACCGGGTGTCCCAAAAAAATGTATACGGATTTGGTTGACTCTAGCGCTGTGAATTTAGCTTTAATCAATGTCTAATCACTCTCAAAATGTTACTCGATTGTTAACTTGAACATAGATACCTCGTTTGATAGTATTGGTGCTTTGAGAGCAGAAATATCAATCTTGAAAGATCAAATTTGCCTCTTCCTGCAAACCAGAGCTTTAGCCTTTTGGCCTAAGCAATTTTTTAAGACACAGCGTATAAATCAACAACAGCTTTGAAACAAATTTGAGCAATATTAGATCTTATGTTATTCTGTTTTCCGGAAGTCACCCCTAGTCACCCATTGGGAAGTTTCTTAATTTTTCATTAATTTCAGTTCTAAATTTCGATGTGCTTCAGGAATTGGCTTAGGCCAAAAGGCCAAAACTCTGGTTTGCAAGAGGACGCAAATTTTAGCTTTTAAGATCGATATTTCTGCCCTCAAAGCACCAATACCAACAACCGAGGTATCTATGTTCAAGTTAACTATCGAGAAACATTTTGAGAGTGATTAGCCGTTGATTAAAGCTATATTCACTTCGCTGGAGTCAACCAAATCTGTATACATTTTTTTGGGACACCCGGTAGATCTGATAATCAATTTTTGGTGATTTTTTCAACAGGAGTACATTTTTGGGACACCCGGTAGATAAAAGAAAAAGATCAAAAGCATTTTCATCGAACTGTGTGCCTTTTGGGATCGTGTGCAGTGAGTTTCCTTTATTTTCTATTATTTTCATGAAGTATTGTTTGCAAACTTCAAGGAGGCTTTTAGGCCTCCTCTGAATTGACCATTTTCAATGAATTCACAGGTATTTGCAAACAATATGAGGGATCTAAGCTAACGAAATATCATATTTATTTACATGCAAATTTGTAAATTTGCTTTATAGGATCTCCATCGCAAAATTGTAAACTCATCTGTAAGCGGTAAGCGCCATTGTTTTAGGCACGTTTCCTTTGTTTTATGCAATTTTTAAGCATCAATCTTGGATTAAAATAAAATCTCAATATTTCATTACCTTTCAGCTCAAATTCTTCTGCTTTTAAACGAATACTCTTCCACATAAATGCCGACGCAAGGCATATAATGCTGCAAATATACCGTTTGATTTCCATCTTCTGCAAAATAACAAGTAAAAAAGAGTAGAAAAAAGGTTGTGGACAGATACCCAGCATTAACCCAAAATATCCTGGGAGTTGTCTCTTACAGGAAAAAAAGAGCAGGGATGAGATCTCAAGAATGCTTATGAAACGAATTTTGCATTATAGTTTTATAGTTTTCAAGCCACTAAAGATGAAATATTTCAAATTTTGTTCTGCATGTGCCTCAATCAAAAGCCTACAAGGTAAAGAAAAAAGTTAGTGAATCTCTCAAAGCTTTTCATAAATGGTAAGAGCTTTCAATCCCAGGAGGAGGGAGGGTCAGTTGACGATGTGTTGGCCAGGCTTCAAAAACACATCCATCCCTGGTAACAATTTTCTAAGGATATGCAATTTACATACCGGTAGTCTTTAAAAAAGTCACACAGACGGATGCTGTTATTTATACCAAAGCATCGTGACTATAAATACCGTCATTTATAAAAAATTTTTGAATAAAGGCACTTTCCCGGTACCACAGATATGCATTTCGCCTTTGAAGCATTGGAAAAAATTGAAGCATAGGCTAAATTCATTCGATTCTTCACAATATAATACATACTAATGGGAGCTTAAGTTCTCCGTAAAATTGCCACAAATCATTTCAAAACTGAAAATTAAGGTACAGTTGTGATATACATAGAAATGAGGAAAACGCTCGTGAAACAAACCTCTTGGGATGATGTATCTAGGGATTGCGACAAGGAAAAATTTTGAAGTCTTGACGATACGAAATAAATTGAATCTACATGATTCAGAGAAATATTGAAAAAGACTATAAATCGATCTGCTAAATGAACGAGACAAATTCTGTTTCTCGTATTCTCAAGAAAGGTTATCATTATTTTCTAAATTAAAATCAATTTAAAGTGACCAAGCAAAGTACTTTCGAGTCAGAGATAACGAAAGCCTAAGCTGCTTGATGGAATGGTATTGTTGAAATTTTATTATCACACACTTGAGAGACATGAATCAATCGGAGTTTTTGTTTCCTCGTCTTTGTAGTGGATTAAACTATTTGAGTCGTTTTGCAGTTCGAAGCACTAAAAGTTATATTTCCTGGAATAGATTAATCAATTCATTTTTACTTTGAAAAGTTTCAAGTTGACCCTAGCACAGTCACTAGGAGAAAATATTATATAAAGAAGGTCTTATTCTTGCAAATGCTCCTATCTCTCTCCAAGTAAAATTTTAAGTATGAAGAAGTCGAAAATTGTGTACTTACCAGCAGATTATATCAAACTTCAGTGTTCATTCGTACATGCCAAATTATAGATAACGTCCATGGCTACTGTGCATATCAACTTCTGTGAAATGTGTGTCAATTGTATCATATTTTTTTTAAATACTTAGCCATTTCAAAAAGAAATGTGTAAACGTCTCTACAATTAACGTAAATCCATCTCTTCGCAGAAAAAGCGCGATATGTTTGGATTCAATAACATGGATATACCAGCATGTTTGTGATATGTGAAATGAACACCTTTATGATGGCTTCCAACGGTCCACTGAATCTTTGTAAACAAAGATTTGAGTGCTTGGATTCACCATGCTTTCAGGGATACTCTGTTGTATGAATTTACGATAAGGTTTGCAATGTTTTCGTGAGCTTTCATCACGTCGTCCTCAGCAAAACAGACTCAAGCCCTGTCTAAAGGATACTTTCGGGTCCGTGACTTCATTTGAGTGGATGAAAATGTACACAAAATAAAGATCACTCAGCTCAATCTTTCTATTCAAGATCGAAGCAAAACCTTCTCCCGCAAGCAAAAAGAATCCCGCCCACTTGGAAAATACTACTGTGGAACATTTAATGTATTTTTAACGTCTAAAGAAACAGTAGTATGGAAAGTGGACAATGAGTTTCAGGTGCAAAATCAAGGGCAATGCAAAAGCTACCTTTCATGTCTGTTGGAAAGATTTATCAACTGAATATCAATTTCTATTCCTATCATTATGTGTTAGTTCACATAATTCGAAGAAAGGATCATTTGCCGTGGAGTGCAAAATTGCGGATGCACGAAATCGACTAGAATCGGTAGATGCTTCCTTCATCACAAGTTCATTTCTGAAACCATGCACACGTTAATAATGTTTGAATTCTCAAATTGAAATATGTCATTGATACAAAAGCTTGCAAAGCCAAGGAACATCCTTCGGTTCATTTTCCAGTTTTCTATAGTGTAAAACTGAGATATCATTGCATTTGATGTGGGCATACAGGGTGTACCAAAACATTGTGCCCCGTTTGCAAGAAAATTGCGACAAAACGGCGAAAGATTCTCGTCAAAACTTTGAATGATGGTGTTTTTCAGATATTCAATTAAAGTTTGCTACCATTCCCGTAAAAATCCGTTGAAAAATAATGGAGCTATGACATTTAGGAGACCAAATTTGCCTGATCACTTAAACCAGCGGCTGGCCATTTTGTCTTACTATTTTGCATCGATCACAATAGCTTATGGATGAAATAAAACAGCAGCTTCCAATTTCATAGATCTCATGAGAATTCCGATCATCATCAGAGATTTCAACCATTTCTTACCTTACAGAAACTATTTCTTACAGGACATGAAACTGTTTATCACTGAAAATAGTGGTAGATGCTTCCTTCATCACAAGTTCATTTCTAAAACCATGCACACGTTAATAATGTTTGAATCTCAAATTGAAATATGTCATTGATACAAAAGCTTGCAAAGCCAAGGAACATCCTTCGGTTCATTTTCCAGTTTTCTATAGTGTAAAACTGAGATATCATTGCATTTGATGTGGGCATACAGGGTGTACCAAAACATTGTGCCCCGTTTGCAAGAAAATTGCGACAAAACGGCGAAAGATTCTCGTCAAAACTTTGAATGATGGTGTTTTTCAGATATTCAATTAAAGTTTGCTACCATTCCCGTAAAAATCCGTTGAAAAATAATGGAGCTATGACATTTAGGAGACCAAATTTGCCTGATCACTTAAACCAGCGGCTGGCCATTTTGTCTTACTATTTTGCATCGATCACAATAGCTTATGGATGAAATAAAACAGCAGCTTCCAATTTCATAGATCTCATGAGAATTCCGATCATCATCAGAGATTTCAACCATTTCTTACCTTACAGAAACTATTTCTTACAGGACATGAAACTGTTTATCACTGAAAATAGTAAGACAAAATGGCCGACCGCTGGTTTCAGTCATCAGGCAAATTTGGTCTTCTGAAGGTCATAGCTCCATCATTTTTCAACGGATTTCTACGGGGATGGCAGCAAACTTTATTTGAACATCTGAAGAGCAGCAACATCATCTAAAAATTTGGCCAGAATCTTTTGCGGTTTTGTCGCAACCTTCAGTCAAACGGGGCACAATTTTTTTGGGACACCCTGGAGATAGAAATTACGCTTATTGCAAAAAATGGCCTCATGACAACTGGGTAAATTTTTGTGGCAAATGCCACATGGAAAATCATCTGAACTTATCATTCATATTTGGTGAAATGAATGAGAATAATAGATCAAACTAAACTGACTGATAAAACGACAACTGAAGAATTGCTTGAGCACAAAAATTGCTTTTTGTAACTATTTGGGATATCTAAAACGTGTCAGAAGATACTTCAGAGTCCTGTGACACATCTGGCCTTTAATTAGGTGGCTTATTCTTGATAATCGAATTGTTCATCACAAAATAAGCAATTTTGCCATACTGTCGAGCTTCAATTAACTGAGGAATTTTTTCAGCGCACCCTTTAAGAGTTTTGGAGGAAAAATCATTTGAAAAACTTCACTCCATATTTGACTTGGTGGTTCCTGCTTCCTTCAGGATCTATTTTCACCTTCCATTTAGTTAATTTGAAAATGATATTCTTGGGGCTGTTGGGATCTCTATCTCCTCTTTTGGTGATGACTTCTTCCTCTGGAAATGGGGTTAGGATTCCCATCCCTTTGACATCTTTCAATCTCCACCTCCTCATCTAGATTTAGCTTTTCCTCCTTTATCAGAAATTTCACAATTTGTTCAGTGTCATGCCATGAGCGGTCAGTGGCTTTATCCTCAGGAACACCCATTATCTTGATACTATTTCTGCGGCTTTGCTTTTGTAGATATTCAATGCAGTTGTCGATTGATTCCATCGAGTGGAACAAGTCGTTCACTGCTTGAAGTTTGTTGTAGTAGTTACAAAGGGTACAGATGACAAAGTAGGGGAACACTAATCATGCAAGGCAAACAAATTCAATGTGAATATGCAGTAAGACTTTTGGGGGTAAAAATCAATTAAATTCAGTAAGACTTCCGGGGGTAACAATCAATCAGAAACTATTGATGACCACATTTCCGATCTATGTAGACTTAGATAGTTGACTTAGATATTCTATTTAGATTAGTTTCTATTAAAAGCCAGGATGAAATTGAATTAAAATAAGATTTTAAACAAAAGTTTCACAGCGGCCACAAAATAGGGCAAACTTTTGGTGGGACACTCTGTACAGGAAATTGGATTGTCTTTCGCAAGTTGGTTAACAACAAAAACGTTGTAACCGGAACTGAAATTGAGAAAAGATCGAAAAAAGCAAAGTTTAAAAAAATCTTTTAATCAAACAAGATTAGTCACAAACATTAAACAAATTGTTAAAATGTCTTCATCCCTCATTTGTATCAAACACTAAGTTTTTGCATTGATGATAATTGTTTGGACACTCGGTATATTTTCACACCCATGTTAGCCTTTCTAGGATAAAATTGATTGATAATCAGAAGAACTGGGTGTCTTGTCCATGACTGCATAGTTAGGCAAGCACCAATTGTTCTGGATATAAAATGCCAATTATTAATGATATAGAAAGTCATATAGGAGGCTGGGATGTGTAAAACATAAAGCGTAAATCCAAAAATATTCTTATTACCCTGTAAAAAGTCATGCTTGTGCTGTCATAGAATGATGTTCCGCCTGAAAGAAACTATACCATAGACTAAGGAGCTCAAGGTATAAACTTTTGCTATACCAATTTGAAAATACGAAGCTATATAGCAGAGAACAAAAGGATGATGTCCAAAATTCAGTTTCTTAAAGATGGGACGTTACTGAAAAATTAATTTTGCCACTGCGTTGGTGACACTACTAGGTGGCTTGCATAATCTTTTTCTATCATACCACCTCATTTAAATAAGAACATAATGAAACGTTGTTATTGTCAAAAGCAACAAAATAAAGGCGTTTTCCAATCGATGGCTGTAGCTAGTTTTCATGCATTAAGTTTCCGATGTAATTCTTATAAGCTACTAACATACGCTTACAATGTATCACTACATTTTGAACTCTGCTGTACCAAATGGCCACGAACATATTCTATTCAGATTTTGGATCTTCAGTCTTCCCTTTTCTGTATTTCAACCAGTTCGGCAAACAAAACAACACCCCATCTTTCATGAGTTTATCCAAGATAAAGACAGCAAGCATGAAATAATGGCATAAATAGCCAAGTGCTGCCCATTTACGCAAAGCATGTGCCATTGAATATCCCTGTTAACAACAAGGAGCAATGTCAATATTTTTGTCATAAAACAGCCACACACTGTTTGGAAATTGCAAAGATAGAATGGAATGGGATTCTCGTATCGAATGAGACATAAAAATGGCATTTCTATCTCATGCTAGATATTGTCGGAGTCGTAGTCCGTAATACTTAGCGGCGGACGAAGTAACATTTACAAATTGTGACAAATTAACACGAAATAATTTCTGAGTATTTGAATCAATAAAAAGAATCGGAAACTACAGGATGCTTCAGAAAAAAAAACGCAGCCATCTTCAGCAATTCTTGGCCATGGATGGTAACCTCACTACATAAGGACCCTCTAGTTACGCTCATCTTATTGAGTTGAATTCTTGTTGTTGTTGTCACTCCACTGTTCTCTGTTGACCGAAGCGCCATCATCAAGTCAAAGAGCACAGGGAAACGAGAGACTCCAGGCAATAAGTCTACATGGATGGTACATTGTTGTATTGTGTTTAGTTTGAATGAAATATGCATAGAAAATGTTTGAAATCGTCTTATTTTCAGAGTTATTTTGCAACAGAAAGACAAACATAGAGGGCTGCGTCATAAACGGTTGGCTAAGGTTTGTTATCGCATCTGACCACGCTGTAAAAACTTCATTTTAAACATAGCTTGGGAATTGGTTTCGAGAGAAAGAGCTCGAAATCTATTTTCCAATGCCATTTCTGGCATTTTTTCTTGCTGTCTTCGTTTGCACTTCTCAGTTTTGTGGCGAAGGATGTTTTAAAACACTTAACTGAAATGATAAGCACAATTTTTGCTACCTGTTTTTCCAAGCCCAATATTAGCTTTCTCCTTGTTTCCCCAAGATTTGAAATAACGCAGAAATAAGGTTCGGTTTACAGGTAACTCGAAGCCTCAAGATGCTTTATGTTAGATGAAATTTTAAAGGGTCATTTCGTGCTTTTCACGCTTTGATATTCAAATTTAGGGGTTTCAGTCATGTAATTCTACCCCAACATATGCCTGATTGTTTCATGTCAAATTTTATACTAAAAATACGCAGGACACAAACAAATTTTGATGGCTAGCAGGTCACACGTATGCCATCGGGGCATTTGTGTAGCCTGTCCCAAAATGTGATCTATCTCTTAAAAACCCTTTACGTGAGAGGGGCTAGATTTGGGACAAAATCAACGGCAAGTGCTTTGGACAGGAATTTATGAAACAAGCCATATTGCCAGATAATGTAGTGAAAAATACTCCAGGTACAACAATGTATAGAGCAACTTGACTTACCCTCTCTTGTATATCAGGATCATTGTCAAAAAGACAGCCTAGATATGCTAAATTCCACACAGCAACGAAACCAAATGCCAAATTTGCGCAGACCACCCAGAAATTTCCCTGAAAGAGAATGAAGCATCACAACACTGAATACAGAAAATACCCGCAAAATAGTAACCGCTTTTTAAGCAACCTCCGGCTAATTTTGTTGAGTATCTGGACTGGTCTTTTCTGAGCATCCCCAGGCCGGGGGGGGGTTAAATTATCCCCCCGCCGTCGGAACGACCATATAATTTGATGTGAAAAGTATGAACACCTAATTCATCTTATCATAAATGTTTTTCATCACGTCATTAGTTTTAATTGTTTTAGGCCAAAAACAGTACTCATACAGACTTGACTGTAAAGCTAACTCGAGAGAAATACTATGCTTCCACAATTTAATTGACCGATAGAATATCAAAATCTCAAAGAAACATAATTTTTTTTTTAAATTTAAAAACTTGTAGACCTATATTTATTACCTAAATTCATCTTATTTACCGGGTGTCCCAAAATGATGTATTATCGTTTGATTGCTTATATCTCCATAACCAATGAACCGATTTTCGAAAACTTTGTTTTGTCCGATTGCCGAAAGGCTAAATTGTATTACAGGATTTTGGTTGTGTTTTTACGCAGATGTTTTCATGTCGAAAAAAAGATCGACAGACCTGCTCAAAATCAAGCCTTAGATGGCATGAAAAAAACCGCGTGAAAAAGAAACGGCCTACTTTTCCAGTCAAAATTTTAGATGTGATACAAAAAGCTGAACTTATATGTCGTTCAGAGAATAATAATTCAGTTAATACTGAAAAATCAGAGAATATGAATACGAGTTCAGCCTTTTGTATCATATCTAAAATGTTGACTGAGAAAGTAGGCCGTTTCTTTTTCATGCCATCTAAGGCTTGAATTTGAGCAGGTTTATCAATCTTCTTTTCGACATGAAAACATCGTCGTAAAACCACAACCAACATCTTCGAATACAATTTAGCCTTTCGGCAATCAAATAAAACAAAGGTTTTGAAACTCTGTTGATTCTTTATGGTTATGTTAGCAACCAACNATTGTCTTTTGCTGCCTGTGGTATCGTACCTGTAGTGTTGTATTGTAGTATAGTAGTTAGAAAGTATAGTAGGTAACATGTAATGTAACATTTTATGAAAATAAAAAAAAAATAAAATAAAAAAACTGCGTGAAAAAGAAACGGCCTACTTTTCCAGTCAAAATTTTAGATGTGATACAAAAAACTGAACTTATATGTCGTTCAGAGAATACTAATTCAGTTAATACTGAAAAATCAGAGAATATGAATACGAGTTCAGCCTTTTGTATCATATCTAAAATGTTGACTGAGAAAGTAGGCCGTTTCTTTTTCATGCCATCTAAGGCTTGAATTTGAGCAGGTTTATCAATCTTCTTTTCGACATGAAAACATCGTCGTAAAACCACAACCAACATCTTCGAATACAATTTAGCCTTTCGGCAATCAAATAAAACAAAGGTTTTGAAAATCGGTTGATTCTTTATGGATATGTTAGCAACCAACCCGGTATGACGTCATGAATAATGTCATAAAACAGAAAAAAATCACGATTTCCATATTCTTCATCTTAGTTTGAAGTTGTAAAGGGTTTGACCGTAAAACAAACAAGATATAAAAACTACTCTCTGAAAAAATTACCGGGTGTCCCATAAAAAGGTAACAGAATTGATGGGGGCTAGCGATGAGAATTTAAGTCGAATCGATCAAAAATAAGTTTTGAAGTACTCCTCGATAGTTAACTTGAAGATTAATACCTTTTTTGTTGATATTGGCGCATCGAGAGTTGGAAAATTAATCTTGAAAGCCAAAATTTGCGTCCATCTTTAATCAGATCTGCAGTTTAAAGATTGCTGTGAACATATATGCAACGAACCTGAACGCAATCGACTTTTATTTGCATACCTTTTTGTGAATGTGCTCACAATTTTCTTTACATCTTCGAGCCTCAATGCAGGCACTAAAGGCAGTCGATAAAGTCCTTCGAAAACCTTAAAAGAAACAGCAGAATTTGACTTGAGATAACTGTTAAGCAATGGCACATTCTCGACGCTGATACTTGAAGCATTTAATGGAGCAGAGCACAAAGATTGCCATAAGTGTTGGATGACCCAAAAAAGCTCCCTTTTGAATTTTTAGGTAAAATAAATAAATGAATGACAATGATAAGAGTGAGTAAAACTTTATCCTGCTTCAAGAATTTCAAGTTAGGATGCAGCCTACCGAGTGCACCAACAAGGTTTACTGTCAAAACAACTGGTGCGTTTCGTGTGGTCCTCTGACCACAAAATGGTACTTGAAATCTAAATCCGCTTGCTCTTTGTGGTTTCAGTTACCTTTCTTTACTTCGATTGATTATAGTCAAATAAGGATTTAGAAAAGGAAACTTGGAATGACAATTAAAATTTGACTTTGGAATCACCAATTGAAATTTCAGACATTCACTGTAGTCTAGGATGTAAAATCGCCAAACCCATCGCTAATCAAGTCGGAGGGTTTTACTATCTATACCAGGAAACGTAAGGGAGGGAATACTTGTGCTTCATGAAGATGGGCATTCGAACATGGAAATTTCAGAAATCACAGGACTTCATATATTAAGTCCTTTATTACGTCTACCAAACTTTTTTCGAAAAAAATTTCCTCTCGAATCACAAATGCGAGATTGGTAACGGTGTCAATGGCTTGATGCCCT
>REGL01000949.1:111846-129076 GCA_004194395.1 Aurelia aurita complex sp. Pacific
GTTAGGGTGAGGGCTAGGGTGAGGAGGATGATGAGCCCCCCCCCCCTCCCTCACTTCCTGCTCCTGATGTACCCCTTTCCTCACTGCCTCGTTACCTACAATTCTATCGTTGAGCTTTTCAGAAATCTTTCATGCTTTTCTTCGAAATTACAACGCATTTTTTATCTTAACTCAAATGAGGATGTGATGTTATCAAATTTCTAAATCGTAAACCAAGAGTGACATAATTCTTCTTGGTACCCTATTGTAGAATTAACAAAAATCTAAGTTTTGACAAAAAGTTCAGAAATCACGACGATTTTAACTTTTTTTCAAAATGTTTCTTGAATTCTTAAAAAAGAACGACAACATTGTCCAATGGTAGAATTGCAACGAAATGGCTAAAGTTGCTTTGAAGTCATTTAACTGAAAGAAATAGGTCATATAGCTTACATGAACCTTTTAAAGATTTGGAACCTATGCTACAGCAGAATATACCTTACTGCATTTACCTTAAAAGGACATTAAATAGATTTAATTGAATTATTCTCTATAAGAGCCTATGTAGTTATAAAATTCTTCAGTTTCTCTGATAATGGCCTGGTGGTCGAAAGTAGTAAGCAGATAACTGAATAGAAAATGAATAGCGCAAAAGGTCAAGTCGATGCCTGCTCTCTGAAGATCTTGTCTCTCTTCTTTCTCGTCGTTCACTATATATCTGATAAAGATGATTTTCGAACAATGCATATTCATGGACAACACTTTAACAACAGACGAATGCAGTCATACTTACATGAAGAAGTGCACTTGCAAAGTATGTTAGAAGAATTGCAAGGAAAACACCAAAATGTCTTGAAGTTTTGAAAACATCTGAAGGAATGGGTTAATATCNGTCGTTCACTATATATCTGATAAAGATGATTTTCGAACAATGCATATTCATGGACAACACTTTAACAACAGACGAATGCAGTCATACTTACATGAAGAAGTGCACTTGCAAAGTATGTTAGAAGAATTGCAAGGAAAACACCAAAATGTCTTGAAGTTTTGAAAACATCTGAAGGAATGGGTTAATATCATTAGAATGACAAACAGGCAGTAAAGCTGTCAACTACAGGTGAGCACACATTAGAGGTCACTCCAAAATGCCTTCTTCTGTAACATCCTCCCTACTTTGAAAACTTTAATCTGTTATGTGAATTTATCATTTTTAGGGGCTCCTTCAGAGAGTCAAAATCTGCAAATGTCTGCTTTCCAGAGTGGACAATGTAAAATCATGGGGATTTTCTACAAAAAACGGTTGACACAATAGATTTAAAGAAAATTACGCGCTTAATATATTCCCAAGTAAACAAACGGTGATCTTGTTAATGTTGTGGGGCAGTAAAGTAGCTGGAAATTTAAACAGGGCTTTTGTCCTTTTCTAAAGGTATTCTCAGAAGAGACTGTCTTAAACGTCTCCAATACTAAAAAAACTGCTTCTGTTAAGACGGGGTAAACTCTACAAGATAACTGAAGATCACAGCTTTGCCAAAGGACACTAGCTAAGTCACTATTACTATGTACGATTAAAATACCAGACCCAAAAGAGAAAGTCTCTGATAGCACATATTCAAAATACACTCAGCTACTCTGCATAAATACCCTCTGCTACTCTGCATTGTGGTGCAAATTATGACTTTAAACTATGACATACTGGATGGGGATGCAACTATTTCGCAAATTCGTTTTGTTTTGACACTTAATTTGAACATTGAATACTAGAAATCTGATAACAGGTGATAATCATACACTGTGACAAACAATGAACTGCATGACTTGAAGGTTATTTCCTTTCAAGTTACTTGAAATAATCTATTGATAATTAATTATTTTGGTCCAATTTATCTTTCACGTTTCAAATTCTTGTCGATCAATACTGTTCGAGGAAATCGCAAAAGTACCTCATTTCAGTCTCTGTTATATTATCTTAGAATCAGAGGACCTACGTATTTTAACAAGACAACATTTTCATTCAAAAGAACAGTACAGGAAATCCCCGCATATCAGAACCTACTTTTTTTAGAGCTAGACTGAATTCGGTTCTTATGTCAAAGGTACTTAGATTTATATCGGGGTTCTTAATGGCTCTTATTTAAAGCCTCATTTTTATAAATTTTTATCAAAAGATCATCAAAGGATTCATCACCAAGAGAATTCAAAACATTTTCAGTTGTTTTGGCAATGTTATTATCAACCTTATATCTACTCTTAAGCTTACAAATAGCAAGGGATGAGGTCCAAGTTTTAACAGCAAATCAAAAATTAACTTTATTGCCTTTGTAAAAAGAACCTATTGGTTTATCAAACTGAAACAGGTTCTTGATTAGAAGGTGCATAATTCAGTAAATACAGTCTGCAGGTTCTTATTTTTNTGTCGATCAATACTGTTCGAGGAAATCGCAAAAGTACCTCATTTCAGTCTCTGTTATATTATCTTAGAATCAGAGGACCTACGTATTTTAACAAGACAACATTTTCATTCAAAAGAACAGTACAGGAAATCCCCGCATATCAGAACCTACTTTTTTTAGAGCTAGACTGAATTCGGTTCTTATGTCAAAGGTACTTAGATTTATATCGGGGTTCTTAATGGCTCTTATTTAAAGCCTCATTTTTATAAATTTTTATCAAAAGATCATCAAAGGATTCATCACCAAGAGAATTCAAAACATTTTCAGTTGTTTTGGCAATGTTATTATCAACCTTATATCTACTCTTAAGCTTACAAATAGCAAGGGATGAGGTCCAAGTTTTAACAGCAAATCAAAAATTAACTTTATTGCCTTTGTAAAAAGAACCTATTGGTTTATCAAACTGAAACAGGTTCTTGATTAGAAGGTGCATAATTCAGTAAATACAGTCTGCAGGTTCTTATTTTTTTAGGTTCTTATATGCGGGGATTCACTGTATTTAAGCATAAAACGGGGCGATTCAACAACGTACTCACAATTTTTCAACCAAAAATGCATTGGTAGATTCCAGTTTGTGACAACTTCAACCAGCGACCTTGGAAACTCAACTGAAAGTGCATTCGAAACAGGTCGACTCCTTCAAAAGAATATTGTCACATCAAAATTGCCGAATATAGACTGCTAAAAAGTTCAGCTTCACTCTTAATTATGTTCTATTCTATTGAAAGGAAACTTCTTATATGGAAGAAAGGGAAAATTGTTCAATACTAAACCAAGAGGTTTTCATGTACCAACCTAAATTAAAGATTTGTGAAGAACAGTTCTATCCTCATGATCCTCATAAAAATCATCATACCACCGGATGTCCCTAAAGTACTCCTGTTTGAAAAATCATCAAAATTTATTATAAAGTCGAAGTTTTATGCTCTATGATACAAAGTTAAACTTACGAAATCTCAGTGGCCTTCTTGATATATCGAACAAAATGTACTAGGGGGCAGACTCAACCCCCTCCCCAGGTTAGATAGCTTTAACAAATTCAATAACAGTCTAGCTAAGGAAATTTCTGACCGGCAAAAAAATTCTTTCTCATTTTCCTGTTGTTATCAAACGCATCATATTACGAACAATATCTAATGAGAAATCTTCAAGTATGGTTTATCATAATAAAGATATCAGTTGTTTACAAATGGCTGCTTCTTTGAATGTACACGAATATTTTGATTATAAATAAAGCATATAGCCTTGTATATAATGATAAAGCGATTCAGGCATAACCCTTCATCAGTAATAGCGAAATGAAGTACAATTAGGTGGTTGGGATAGAAAAAGAATAATTGATAGAAGAGGTGAAAAGTGGAATGCAGAACAGAATGCAACGCAAAAATGCGCGACACTTGAGAGGAAGTAGAAAATTGGAAAAGAGATGCTATGAGACAACAAAGATGCTAGGATATAAATTAAGACCATTTGTTAAGTACATGTGACAAAGGAGCCCTTGATTTAAATATGATTTCTTTTCCCTGAATTCTTTCTCTTTGTTGACTTTTTATCAGCAAACAGTAGCCCAAAACTGCCATATTATCCGTGGAATGTCCATAAAAATTGAAATCTCTTAATAAATTAGTGTCCCATTTAGTATTCTCTAGCGTCGCATTCTGTTCTGCATTCCACTTTTCGCCTCTTCTATGAATCTTTCTTTACTATTCTAAAAAAAATGACCTAATCGTATTCCACTTCGTTATTACCGACGAATGAATGCCTGAAATGTCTTATCATAATATTCAAGGCTATATGTTTTATTCATAATCAAAACTATGATTTATCATTGCTTCATTTTCCAAATCAATTCCCAAATTTTCTACCATTAAGAGATTTGTCATCAAACTTATTGACTGTTACTGGAAAAAAACTGTCAAAGTCTGCTTACCATTGAATACTTCCAAATTCTTCAACTGCTTCAGTTGTTACATTATTACGGTTCGTATGTTCATTTCTATTTGCTTCCTTTTTCGTTTCCCCACCGTTTTGTTTCCTTGCAACGTACTTTTCTTCAGACCTCTTAGATAGATCTTTCTTTGTGGAGAGAGTCCCAACTCCCATGATGAGACAAGTTGATTCAGAAGTGTAACTGACGAAGTAAGTGCTGAATCGGAATGCATTCGCATCTTTAAAAGCATCCAGCCACCTGAAATAAAATTGAAGGCAATGACATCAAAGTCCGAGTTACAAACAGGTGTATATGATATGCATTGCTTTATTCACTGGCCAAAAAACGGAAGAAGTAGTTGTGCCACTACACATTGTAATGGAAGTCTGTTTTCTCAAATGGATATAAAATAATACATTTCCTCGACTTTAACACAACTTCTTATATATATATATATATTGAAAGTTTAAAGAACGAATTGCCTTAGACAATACATACCACAATACTACAGAAAAAGATTAAGACTACCCCCATATGCCCCCCAAATGAAGAACATACAGCCAGAATACAAGTAAATATAGAATTACGAAATGCTGCATACAAACGATTCTTACAGATAAATGCTTGAGCCGGTTTCGTATAGCACGTCATGCTAACATAGGCGATGATGACGAAAAATTAGAACCCCAGCCAAGAGAACAGCAACGACAACAACCATCCCCGTCACTGCTCCCCACCCAGGGTCCATATCGCTCAAGACACTGCTAGTGGGCCAGGATTCCTTTCCATCATTTCATTGACTGAAAAGAGCCGTATGTAACTGAGATGGAGACGTTTCAAGCAATGTTACAAAATCAAAATGGTTAAAAATGTTGTATGGCTTTAAATCCAAGTTCTGGCACATAATACAAGGCTTCATTGCTGTATTCTACCTGGTAAGTCAATACGGAGTGCATCCACTGAATATTTTGGTGGATATTGGAGGGAACAAACCGCAAGTTTGCCTTTCAGTTATTCTGATTCATAACAGACGAAGAAAGGTTTCAGTATGTTTTATGATGATTTTTCTTTTCTAAGCATCTTCAAGCTTTTTAGCTCCACAAAACTGTTCAAACATGAAGCTGTCCATCAGTAGTGGCCATATTTCTTGCCTTTCAGCATATGCATTGAATCAATAGAAGAGGAACAGTCTAGAATCGTATATCTGTTTTGCATTAATTGCCATTACCTTGCTTTACCACTTAGGACAGATGACGTCAGTAAAAGTTTGCTGGTCGTTTCGGACGCAACTGTGCACTTGTAGGTAGCATGGAGACTAAAGAATTCTAGGCTATCTTCAAAATGATGGAAACAAACACTGTTTGAATTAAACAGCCTCTCGCAAACGATAAACAGTGACATTTATCCATTTATGTTCAGCTATTGCCCAGAATTAGACTGGAGGCTCCAGTCTAATTCTGGGCAATAATTTCTCTTGGCAGAATTATTTAAGTGTATTCTTCTTTGACACTGTGTAACGGGAATCCTACCACTAGATTTGAAAACTGTCTTCATTTTCCAAAATTTTAAGTGAAAAAATGTTTGGCGTGAAAAACTTTCGGACAAAGACTTATCCGAAAATCTATTTGTACGAAATATTTAGTTGTCCGAAAATTTGTCACGCCGAAACTTTTTGCATATATATGCGCATGCGCTGTGTGAATTAAATGCCAACAATGGGCAAGTCCTTAATACAGTTTATATACATATTATATACAGTTTATATACATTTCATATACAGTTTATATACATTTTATATACATATCATATACAGTTTATATACAGTTTGTGTACATATGTTTCGGGACATTTAAACCATGCAAAGTTTTGAAAAAACTGTTTTCAATCCAATATTATTGTCACTAGTCAGAACATATGGTCAGAATAATAACAAAAGCTTCCACTTCATCGTCGATCGTGATTTACATGCTCTCAGTATTGCTGATGTAATTCGAAAGAATTTATATCAAAATGGCCAAAATTGATGCTATCAAAAACGACATAGAACAAGAAGACCCATTGGCAGATTTAAAGTGATTATGACACCAACTGCAATTTAAGGGTCAATGTTAGCAAGTATACCAAAGGTGACGAATACAAATAGAAACAAGGATATCAGTGAATTTTTGCTATTCTATTTTAGAACATTTGATGTTAGAAAGGAGTTTGGGACATGATCGGGCACTATTCCCAACTTTATGAAGGTGTTTTGTTTCAATAAATCTAAAACCTTATGTGATTTTACATAAATGATTCAAATACTTGTCAAATTTTGTCCTAAAANATAATCAGTGACATTTATCCATTTATGTTCAGCTATTGCCCAGAATTAGACTGGAGGCTCCAGTCTAATTCTGGGCAATAATTTCTCTTGGCAGAATTATTTAAGTGTATTCTTCTTTGACACTGTGTAACGGGAATCCTACCACTAGATTTGAAAACTGTCTTCATTTTCCAAAATTTTAAGTGAAAAAATGTTTGGCGTGAAAAACTTTCGGACAAAGACTTATCCGAAAATCTATTTGTACGAAATATTTAGTTGTCCGAAAATTTGTCACGCCGAAACTTTTTGCATATATATGCGCATGCGCTGTGTGAATTAAATGCCAACAATGGGCAAGTCCTTAATACAGTTTATATACATATTATATACAGTTTATATACATTTCATATACAGTTTATATACATTTTATATACATATCATATACAGTTTATATACAGTTTGTGTACATATGTTTCGGGACATTTAAACCATGCAAAGTTTTGAAAAAACTGTTTTCAATCCAATATTATTGTCACTAGTCAGAACATATGGTCAGAATAATAACAAAAGCTTCCACTTCATCGTCGATCGTGATTTACATGCTCTTAGTATTGCTGATGTAATTCGAAAGAATTCATATCAAAATGGCCAAAATTGATGCTATCAAAAACGACATAGAACAAGAAGACCCATTGGCAGATTTAAAGTGATTATGACACCAACTGCAATTTAAGGGTCAATGTTAGCAAGTATACCAAAGGTGACGAATACAAATAGAAACAAGGATATCAGTGAATTTTTGCTATTCTATTTTAGAACATTTGATGTTAGAAAGGAGTTTGGGACATGATCGGGCACTATTCCCAACTTTATGAAGGTGTTTTGTTTCAATAAATCTAAAACCTTATGTGATTTTACATAAATGATTCAAATACTTGTCAAATTTTGTCCTAAAATTTGTTTGTCAGAAATACATACCAAAATGTGTCCGAAAATATTTTCGCCGAAGTTTGTTGTCCGAAATTTTATCCGCTGCAAATTTTGTACTTAATATACATAATACTAGAAATTAGCTTTGTTGAAGAAAAGTAATGACCGAAATCAGAAGCCGAAAAAAGTCTGTCCCTGAAATGGCAAGGGACCATGATAGCTTGTTTGTGAGTATTTTCAGCTCTGGAAATATGCTGAAGATCTGTTTGACCAGGGATATAATTATTAAATTTGTTCTATTTCAAATAAATTCTGCTCATTTATGCTCATAGGGAGAATAATATGGAGAAATGCTACATTTTGTCTCACTAAGTACTACGACATTGTGGGGCCTCAGTTCAGGTTAGAGTCTGCGTGAGTAGAGTACCACAAAACATCAGCAAGATGTTACCTTACATATAATTATTAAATTACTAATTCTTTGACTACTTACTTGTGTGAGCCAAGCTTTGGCAGAATGTAGGAAGTACCACAGTTGGACCAAGTGAGGCAAATCCCTGAAAGTATGACTGTTTTGACCACATGAAAAATCCAATTCACCGTCTGAAAAGGAATTTTAAACTGATACCATATGACAAACCACAGTACCATCAGGGAATATAAACCAATAGGACCAGCCAGGGGATATACCTTCTTCCTATACACTGCCACGCAACGCTTAACTAATAATGAAGAACTTTAAGATTCGCATGCGTGATGGGAATCACAATGAGTATGCTTCAAAGTAATGCATTTAAGACGTCATTTCGTAGCTTTAAATTCCAAGACCCTAAATTTTCATCACATTCAAAAGAAATATGATTAATGACTAATGGGACAAAAGACATTCAAGCAATAAGATTCGACAAGGAAAGGGACCGATTCTTCCTTCAGCTTGCTACGGGTCGTTTCTAATATTTCATAACTTGATAATGGGCTATGCTTAAAATGCTGTACTTAACATATTTAATTTCGAAGTGAGAATGTTATCTTCATTTAGTTCTTTATGTTTGTACTATTGCATTGCATCCAACTACAACAATTTTTTTGCCCCACCGCTTTTTTGGCAAATGCCGCAGTCTGAAACTTTCCGTCCACCAACTGGGCGAGTCAGAAGGAACGTGGGGTAGGGTATTTGCCAACTTCATCGATTTCATAAATTTCACTCTGAAAATTTATTCTTTAACATTATTTGCATGGAACAGAGGCTTAGCTGTTAAAATTTGTTTCATCAAAACGTCCGTTTCCGGTCCATAACTGCGAGCGATGTTAGCAAATTAGTGTTTCGTAAGATTCCTAAAGTAGGCCCTCGATCAAATTTATATTCATGANGTTCTTTATGTTTGTACTATTGCATTGCATCCAACTACAACAATTTTTTTGCCCCACCGCTTTTTTGGCAAATGCCGCAGTCTGAAACTTTCCGTCCACCAACTGGGCGAGTCAGAAGGAACGTGGGGTAGGGTATTTGCCAACTTCATCGATTTCATAAATTTCACTCTGAAAATTTATTCTTTAACATTATTTGCATGGAACAGAGGCTTAGCTGTTAAAATTTGTTTCATCAAAACGTCCGTTTCCGGTCCATAACTGCGAGCGATGTTAGCAAATTAGTGTTTCGTAAGATTCCTAAAGTAGGCCCTCGATCAAATTTATATTCATGAACGTGTGAAATTCTAAGCAATGAAAATATACCTTTTCTCTACATATAATCATTCGGCATCAGCTGACACGGTGAAATATATTTATCATGAGTGGGCTACCACAATTCGAGAATTAAAATGTGCCCCTGCCTGGGATCGAACCCGGGGTCTTCGTGTCGGGGTCTTGGGGTCTTCCTTTTCTCTACAAATATTGAAGGATGCATGCATTGTGCTACGGCACAATAAGAAAACCCGTGTTCATCTATTTCTATCCCCAAGGCACCATTAACTTAATTTGAATCGTTAGGAAGGTCTATAACAAAATCGACAGTAAATATGGAAGGAAATGGCCGATTTTAACAAACTAAATTTATATAACTAAATTTTGTCCAGTTCTTTTTATAGAAAACAACACTGAAACACACCATCTGGCTTGCTTTTCACCAAAACAACCAAAACATGGCTTCTTGATGGCCCTATGTTTCTTTCAGACATGATCTTTTGATTGCAAAATTGCATGCCTGTCTGTGGTTTTTCTCAGCATAATTAACACTAATAAACAATTACCTCACGAACATACAACAGAGATGGTTCCTTCAGTTCGTAGAAAGACCGACCTAACACGTGGTATTCCTCAGTGGTAAGTCTTAGGCCCTCTGTTACTTAATATTAATGATCTCTTACTGTTTATTCAAAAACCAGATAAATGTAATCACGCAGATGATAATACTACTGTGCAACTAGCACAAGATTTAAATTGCTACGAAAAGGCAATAAATCAGAAATCATGATCTCAGGAAAATCACTNAAATTGCATGCCTGTCTGTGGTTTTTCTCAGCATAATTAACACTAATAAACAATTACCTCACGAACATACAACAGAGATGGTTCCTTCAGTTCGTAGAAAGACCGACCTAACACGTGGTATTCCTCAGTGGTAAGTCTTAGGCCCTCTGTTACTTAATATTAATGATCTCTTACTGTTTATTCAAAAACCAGATAAATGTAATCACGCAGATGATAATACTACTGTGCAACTAGCACAAGATTTAAATTGCTACGAAAAGGCAATAAATCAGAAATCATGATCTCAGGAAAATCACTGTTTGTGATGCAATTCTAAAAAAACAGGAGAAATAAAACTATAACTCACCACATTATGAACATGAAAAAGCTGACAATAATCTTTGTATGTTATAAAAGGTCCAAAAATAATACTAGCGGGATTCATGATGTATCCATAATAAGAAAATGGCTCGAGATTCTCCAATTCCTTATTTTTCTTTTCAAAGCCAATGTATATCAGTTTCATTGCAACCACCATCACAGAACCTAAAATGAAGGCAAAAGTTACTTTTGAAATATTACAGCCATTTTTCCAGAAGAAGGACTAACTTAGCTATAGACATTTAGTTCCTTGAAATCGGTCATTTCCTTCCAGATCTATTATCAATTTGGTGATATACTATTTTGGTGATATCTACCACAAGTATAAGAACTTTCTGCTTCCTAACAATAAAAGAAAATCACAAGTGCCGAAGGGATACAAATAAGTTACAATAGTTTTTCCTTTGTGCTATAGCACAATGCATGCCTTACTTCAATTATCTGGAAAAGAAACACCATGTTTGTCATGGTTTAGAAGTTAACACGTGCATCATTATGAACGTAATTGAAGAGCTAATTAGGAATCTTGTGAAACGCCATTCTATAAACATCGCTAGCATTTAAGCCGGTTTTCCACCAGGCGGATTTTGCAGCGCGCAGCAGAGCTGCTATTTAATCTGCATTGTTTTGACAAACAATGACCACGTCTTGTCGCTCCGCTACGCGCGTATTTGAAAGTCGGATTGACTTCAACTTTTCCGCCGAGCTCAATGGCGCCAACCAATCAAATCGCTCGAAAGCTTTGACACATGACATCAAGAGAAAAGCCACGAGCAAGACAGCAATTCAAAATTGCTGATCAAGATGAGCACACACAGAATGTGCATTATTCTAAAAACAACAGCCGCTCCTCTGCGCGCGGAAAAATCCGCCCAGTGGAAAACCGGCTTTATTTTACTAAATCTGTAGTAGTTCTGGAAAGGGACGGCCGATATGAACAAAATAAATTTTCATTGCTTAGTTGGCATAGAATTCTTAAGACACGAAATTGCGAAGTAAATTGCATGGATAAAGATTTGCCAACGGCCTCTGCTTTTTCTGATTCATGGAGTACAGTGTGGACAGAGGGACCTTGCCAAATGTAGTGGTAGACATCCTCGGATGTCTCTAAGAAAACTAGACACACTTGAAAAAGTACATTACATTATTTTTATGTCTGGTAAAATTTTGGGGAACTTGGCTTGGCCCTATCACACCTAGGGTGGATTTAATTCGTTCCAGGGGGTACACACTGTCACTAACAATCTGTGTAAAATTTCGAATCAATCCTAATAAAGTTTACGGTTAATGTGGTGAAATGATGAAAGAAGAAGATTATGTGATTTGATCCTCTATCCAACCAACTAAGATGTTTGTTATCTAAAGGTATGATTGTGCGCATTTCAGCACTACGCATGGACAGTTCTTTGGATCCTGGTGTGATAATGTCATCACTTTAACAACAAAAACAATTCGCAAAGAAATGTCTATTTAACCACAGAAACTGGACTGATGTCTGCACTACTTTCTGTTTTTGTTTTGTTTTTTATCACAAATAAAAACAACTACTGTAACTAGAACGAAATATAAATATTCTGTGGCTGCCATAGCTAGAAAGGGCATGATGTCATCGAGTTCCAACTATGGCAGCCACTTACATCAATGGAAAAATATAAATCAAATTTAAGAAAAGAACAAGAACAACACAGGCGTCTCAGAAAGAAGAACTCCCTTCACCTTACAGCAAGCAGTTGCTTGACTCTCAAACAAGCACATATAGATGAAACACCTAAAGATACCGCGAGGATTATGTAGTATATCAGATCTGCTATTCGTTATACAAATGGGGCCAAATGGGAGTACTTCTTTACAAGACACCCGCTACAAATACTAAAAATGAAACGAAAATGTTGCTGCTGTTTTATGCTTACATTTAATTTGAAAACCTTTTCGTATTTTTGATAAAAGAAATTGTAGCTTCAAGGATTATTCGATTGATAATGACATTATACTGCGAGTCCCCGAACAGAAGCAAATCACACAAAAGTTTAAGATCTGTTTCCTCACAATCAAAGATTGAAGATTTTTAGTAGAACCCTATTGACTTTAAAAATGCAATATTATGTATTCATGAGCAAAGATAATGGGCCATAACTAAAGATAGATAGATGATGGGAATGTAATTACTAGAAATAATTTTCATTAGTGAGTGCTGCGTACTGGTCGTTGGCTTTGGGCTGTGTTAAAAATTGTTGTTGGTGCAGCATGCATGAAGAATTTGAATCTATTACTCTACCAGGGGAGTCAGAATGAGACCGACTCTGCATAAAAGGTTGGGTCTGGGGCATAGCCCCAGAAAATTCCTTGTTAACTACGCCCTTGAGACGGTGGAAAAATGAGGGGACGCCGTTATGATTTGTGAAGCTGAATCAAAACATTCTCCAACCAAACTTGAGGACACGTGCAAGGTATGCAGGTTGCAAAGGCCCCTTTGAAAATTGGAGAAAGGGAAATATCAATTTTTGGACCCTATGGCCTATGCGATGACTTTGTCTATGTTGAAAGCTCTATTCAGTTAGAGCTTGATGCAGTGATTTGTTTTGTTATCAGAAAGAAAAACCCTGTTCTCATGCATAATGGCTGAAAGGAAGCTTGGCATAGAAAAAATATAATACGTCGTATTGGCATTCTAAGCCCAGTCTAAATTTAGGAACAATGCCAATTCAAAAGCCGCTAAGCCACTGACCGCAGTGACTGGGCAAAAATTGTTGAAAACAGACAGACATACGAGCATCGAGAATCGATCTCGCCTAGCGAAGCCACTGTGCAGGAAATAGGTGGCTGCTTAGCAGCAATTAGTTATCTAACAAATTTTTATCATGCATGACTGAGAATGTTGAATCCAGCAGACAACATAAAATCGGAACATCATTCTATCCGGAAAAGTGCAATTAAACAATACAAAAGAAGCTTTTAAAGAGTACCGGGGAAATAATCAAAAGAGCCACGTCAAGTGAATCATTGTGATGCACAATTGCAGCCAGGGGTCTGCGGCATGTTCCAATGGTCCAAAGGGCCAATGGTCCAGAACACCCGGTAGATAGAACATGCCATATGCCATATACACATGTCAAGTTCTAAAAGGCTCCCTGTTGTGCAGAACGGACATAAAATATGGTCTGCTTATAGCATGAAATACCCTACGCTTGATAGGGTTAAAGGCTCTTCTTCAACCAGCATGCCTTGGCCCATCTCTTTGCTAGCTTTTGTTGTCGACATTTTTATAGGCCATGAAAGTGGCGACAACAGAGGCCAACCAAGAGATGGTACGTGCAAGGTAATGCCAGTTGAATAGAGCCTTTAAAAGCTGCAAAATAACATCATAAAGACGTTACTTTGAAGCATAGTCATGTAATTCCCAGCCAACAGTTGTAATTTCAGAATTGTTCATTATTAGTTAAATTTTTCCATGGCAAGGTGCAGTGATCTGTCCTAAATGAGGTCAACTCGATTTTTAATGCTATAATCCCAACTATGATTAGGGGGTGTTTTTTAACTTATAGTTATCAAAATTGTTATGTAAATTGTATATTGTAACTATTCTATATTATTTTAACAATTGTAAATATTTATTTTGTGGCGAATTTTAACATACAAGTCATACATACATACATTCATACATGCATACATACATAGGAATGTAGACAAGAAATAAATCTGATAATTTCCTGTGGACTTTGCAATATGCTTCAAAAGCAGGTAACTACAATTGTATCAAAACAGTTAGATATTTGCAAATTTAAAACAAATCAATGCATAGAAACATAGTTTGACCTTTACACAGTGATTCAGATGGAATAAATAGGAACAAATGAGACTTTGAAAATTGACTTTTCATTGGAGTTCCTTGAAGAGCAGATCCTGACGTATAAGAAAACATGGAAAAAGTTTCAAAATTGGACCACCGAGTGTCAAGAAATGAATCATCAAAGTTTAAAACAAATTGTGATGTTGTTTACAACCTTCCCGTAAAATTTGACATTACAAGGGTGACTTTAAGATGTCATAAATCACTATATATAAGACATTATAAGGGGTGAATTTAAGATGCCAAAAATCACATTAGAATGGTCCCATTTTGCATGTTTTGTTTCAAATGAAAGCCTATCATCTCCTTTGTTTGGAAGTACAAAACATTTTTTGCAAATTTTCTAAATTCTAACCTCTGATCTTGTTCCACTCAGTTTCTTCAACCAATAACTTTTCACTGCAAAATAAACAAAGACAGATGGAAGGTAAATGTCAGACAAGCACAGGCGGATTTCATAAAGCAGGTCAGAAAATTAAAGTAAGTCCTTCTGCCATCTGGGACCACATCAACAAATCAGGTCATGCCGCGTCGTTAGAAGATTTCTTGGTGTTGGACAGAGCTAACAATGATTTTTATTTACTCATTCATGAAAGTCTACTAATTTTACGCGATTGTCCTTCACTTAATTTTAATTAACTAACTTAATTAATCTTTACTTTTCACGTAGGAGTTGTAATTACGCACTTTAGTTTGTTGTTTGTCTCTATGCATATAAATATAGCCTCGTGCTTTTGAAAATCTGTATTCTGAAGATGAAGCACAGCGTTTGTTTCGAAACGTAAAACAAAAACATGGCTTAGTCTTACAATTAATTAATCTCTTTTTTTTATCACTGGATCCGTCGAATAATGTCAACTCAACATCTTATGGAAATGTCAAACTGAATTTGTCTCTGTCTCTGGACTTTGAAATGAAATTTAAAATGATTATTGTCACAATCTTGGTTCTTCAATTTCATTATTCATATTCAACTTTGCAGAATAAAGATATACAATGTTGTCAAGCAACAGAACATTCTAGAAATCTAAACAAGAATTTCTGAGCAGCAAAATGAAGTGCCACAAGAGGTAATAAAAATATACAAAAACACAATATTTGGGGCAGGTCATAGGAATCACCAAAGGAGACAACCAACTGTTTTGCTCCTTTGCCTTGGAATCCTTATATTGTCATTGTCTAGGTCAATTCCAAAAATCCGACATATATTGATTTGTCAAGCAATTCAGTTCAATCAACAGAAGCCTTGGAAACTGGGGATACATCATGCACTAATTTTGACATCCACATTAACCCTTTCTTACATGAGGTATATTTTTTCTGTCTTACCTCAAAAGTTTGGGTAGTTTCGGACCCCCCTATGGATGGCTACTAAGCACATCGGAAGGAACCGGATTTTTTATGGTAAAATATGTGCAAATAGTGAGATGACACAAAGAAGATTTTTGCAGAATTTTTAATGCAATTTTCGCAGTTAAAAACAATAGAATTAGACAATAGATACTTTGTTTATTGCCAACTGCATGATGGCTCAAGTTGAAAACCATGTAATGAATTCCTGCTTTGCAAGATATTATATTACATGTATACCAACTTTCCAGCTTGGGTCTTACCATGAGAGCATGAAGATGATGCAAACAAGAGACAGGAATCCACCCTGAGCACAGAAGTCATTTGATAGACATACATAGCCAATTACACACAGTACAACAACATAGCCAGATGAACGTTCATAAAAATGCCAGAGTGCAACGAATCCTGCCACTGCAGATGCTACATGTAGCAGCTTTTGATTCAGTCTTAGAAGTGATAAACATCTTAAAACCAGGCAAAGTGCTAGAAGGACCCAAATTGACTCTATTCCTTGAATCAGTGTTGGTCTGACACATTCATTCATAATACTGTATTCATTTGCCATCCTAAGTTGCTCTTGTTGAATCAATTGTTCCAAATATCCCTCGTCATACTCTTGATACTGCTGTTTGAGCATTTCAGGAGGGAAGTCATCTCCATACTGCAAATACTGCTCTGAATCCATCTCTCTGGTTATCTGTATATTCTCCGGTTTCTGTGAAGCAAATGTCGCTACTTCATACTTATATCCTCAGATATGAAAACAAATTTTCCAATCCATCTCCAAAACCGGAAACAGCAAATCAAAACTCAAAAGGAAAACAGATTCATTTCCAGCCTCGTTCCCACCCTGCCTCGTTCGTAGCGTTGTCGTTTCCAGGAAAATTGAAAATAAAGCGCTCGTTCGCTCGTAGTCTAGTTCGCTCGTTTCAAAGTCACATATGTAGAAGCAAGCCTCTCGACCCGGAAAAGTCGGAGATGGCAAAGCAGGGATTTTTCTATTTTATTCAGAGAATTCTTTGTGTGAGCAAGGGTATACTTTTTCGGACTTCTAGTCTGACCAAGGGTATACTTTTTTGCAATTTTGGCCTACAATGGTCGAGCCAAGGGTATCATTTTTGACAATATTGGTCCAGTGAACGGTCATGATATCACATTTGGCACAAACTTGACAATATTCGTCCAGGAAATCGTCAGAATTGGTCTACCCAAGGGTACAATTTTCGTAAAAATTGGTCCAGAGAATGGTCATATTGGTCTAGCCAAGGGTACCAATTTCGTAAAAATTAGTCTAGCCAACGGTACCATTTTGCATATGCTCGCGGCAGACCCCCAGACCTTTATGGCCTAACAGGGGGGTCCAGTCGGTTTGAGGGTCTTACAAAATGGCTACCAAATGGCCCTATTTGTTAACTCCTACTACCAATTGGGGGTATTCCAAGATTCCTGGCCAGTTATAAGATTTCAACTCTGTAGGCTCTTCCACATGTCGATATGGTCGTTGCAGCAATAATTATCGTTAAATTGTGAAGTTTTCTTGCTTTGTTCAATCAGTTTTTGCAATAGAAAATTTTGAAAAACTG
>REGL01000950.1:3375-23799 GCA_004194395.1 Aurelia aurita complex sp. Pacific
CAAATTGTTTTTTATAAGAAACTAAAAATTGGGCTAATAGGCTACACTAAAAGTTTCCTGAAATGTCGATAAGTAGAAGAGTATCTAGCCATAGAACATTTATGTATATCGACAATGTCAAAATGGAGTTTTTAGGAAAGGACCTCAATAGAAGCAAACGATTTAGTGTAACGAATTTTAACTGTAAACGTGCATTGAATTTCAGTCAGATTATTGTATTATTGTTCAATTTTGATATGCCAGAAAATAGGGCGCGGCCACAAATTTGCATGATATGACCACGCCCTGTGACACACCCTTCGTAGATTGATGACCCATGAGCCCCGGTCAGTTTTTGTCCTGGATCCGCCTCTGGACAGTATATGTTACTCTGTGGGAGAGGGATACTCTTTGAGGTAATAGGCTGCAGGTGTCTCTAAAATGTGTCTCAAAGATGTGTCTTAAAGAAGATGCGTCTCAAAGTTGTGTCTCAAAGATATAGACCTGTTTGGTATGGTGATCCATAAAGCTGTAAGACCAAATCGAGTTTCAGTTTCATATATTTTCAAATTCCACTACATACAATGCAAAACAACAAAAGTAGCAATACGAGACAATATCAACAGATAATTCAAAATGAAAACGACAAAGATCATTACATCATGATAAAAAGGAATTGCAGTAGCTAGGCTAATCGAAGAAAGAGCATTCCCTGGTTAAATATGACTGATATCATTGGCAAATTCTTTCAAAGTATCTTAGAAAAAAATCTCTCTATAATTGTTTGTGAAGAAGAAGGCTTTGAACTTCTGACTAAAACTTCCATTTATAACTTTTTTAAGGTATGTAATTATTTCCCAGAAGAAAGGTTTACGACGAAAACTACAATTAGATTGTGACTTGCTATGTCCAAAGGTAAGTTATTCCAGCATTTTGCTCCAAAGTAACCAACTGACCTGAGACCATATTGCAAGGTATCGAAAATTTTTCACAGAATCTTAATTCTACACCTGGAAAAGTAAGTGATTTATCGAAGAAAATATGTTTAATAAATTTTATTTTCAAATGCGCCACTGTTCTTGATGTTTTTGTTATGAGATACTGAATCAACTTCTTTTTCTCTGCAAATTGCTCGGGTTTCCTTTCATAATATTTTCAATGCTAAAAATTTCGTAGCCTGGACTTTCAAATATTAGCTGAAATCTGATGGAGTGCCCCCCCCCCTGCAGTAATGTGCACTGTTTGTTTATAAAAACACCTTGGTAGTAAGGTTACACATCAGCCTTCTTCGTACCAGTAGTCTATGTTTGCTCGCTAACGATGCGTGGAAAAAGTGAATTATAAATTAGATATTAGATTGATAGAAGCATTTATCAGTAATTTACGTCTCTTTGTATCCTATCCTTCAACTCTCAGCTGAAAATACTACCGGCAGAGTGGTGGAGTCAACACCCTCCCCTGGAAGACCAAAAAGAGTTCCGTGTATTCGATTAGCCACAGACCAAAAGCATATGCCTCCATTGTTGATGAAAACTTTTAAGGTGCAGCTTCAACAGGAGAGCTTACATGACCTGAACAGCAACGCCAGCCAGAATGTTTTTCATACACAATCAAAATGTGCAATTTAACAAGAACATATTTACAGAGACGACACCATTGGGATTGCTACCCTAAATTATCCTAACAAATAATAGTACANGGTGGTGGAGTCAACCCCCCCCCCTGGAAGACCAAAAAGAGTTCCGTGTATTCGATTAGCCACAGACCAAAAGCATATGCCTCCATTGTTGATGAAAACTTTTAAGGTGCAGCTTCAACAGGAGAGCTTACATGACCTGAACAGCAACGCCAGCCAGAATGTTTTTCATACACAATCAAAATGTGCAATTTAACAAGAACATATTTACAGAGACGACACCATTGGGATTGCTACCCTAAATTATCCTAACAAATAATAGTACAGATATTACAGACAATACCAAAGTTTCTGTTCGTCTCTCCTTCGGGACAAGCGGCTTAATCAGAAGATATGACGGCACTGCTGCTTGGATGAAAACATTGAACAAAATTGAAACAGATTTTAGTATAGTCCTTAGTAACATAGATACATTTACTATACATATATCATGTTATAAGAAGTTAAAAGATCAATACAGAAGGATGACAGAAGATTAATTTACCTAGGTTTGTATTTGCTGGTGCCACAAGAAGCGCTCTAATATATGAATTGATTTCAGCGTTGATTCCAAAATTTGTTTATTTTGGTTATGAGAAAATCATCTATAACCATTCAACATTATTTGCACAAGACATTGATTTGGCAAGTTTAAGGTGATGTTTAATTGGAATACTTCGTTAATCGTGCCTAGGAGATCACGCCGTTGATATAATGTCACAATGTCATCTAGTATCGTAACTATCCCTTTCTTTGAGTTATATTTAGGAGGCCTAGATTTGCAAGGTTCCCCTAAAATTGTTCGGCGTTTGATTGAATATGAAAAATACCGATATAATGAACACGTTCCATAATAAGACCGCGAATACCATGTCCCCAAGATTTTAAATCAATTTCAAACATCAGAATGTTGCAAATATGTTAAATATTCAAGGAGTTACGGGCTGTTGAAGTTTTTTTCTATACATTTCTACCTAGCATCCGAAGGACGCTGAGCTTATCGAAGCAGCGTACTGGTCCTTCCTCTCGATGTGACCACACCTCGTGATTCCTTTAGCCTGGAATTACAGAGAGTTGGCGACTCTCCTCACACTTTGTAGCAGGTTCGGCAAGGCGAGGACTCGAACCACCAGCCGTCAGATTGGTAGCCAAGCGTGCTACCACTGAGCCATCCCCGCTACGCTACGCTGTTGAAGTTAAAGTTTGTTGGCAAGGTGAAACCAGAGGCTTTTGAAACCGGAGGCATTTATAGTGACAGTAGCATTGGGCTATTGTTCATTTCTGTTTTTCAAAGGAAACCAAATGGAATGCGGAAAGGAATCCTTTGAGGAACTCAACTGACACACTTTGAAATGATTAGTCTCTCATAAATTAATTTTTCTTTTAATGTTTTTTGGATACTTGCGTTCATAACTTTTTCAGCAGCAAAAAAAGCTCCATTAAGATCAAACTGAGAACTTTTAATGCCTATGTTGCAAGTGTGCTACTTCCGTACAGAGCGAACTATGGACTTAACGAAAAAGCTAGAAAACAACATCGATGCTTTCCAACATAGATATCCAAGAAAGATTCTTTGAATTAACTGACAAAGAAATATTACCAAAAACGAGCTCTACACCAGAACGAAATGTGAACCATGGAGTGAAATAATACGATCGAGGAGACTAACATGGCTAGGGCATCTGATGCGACTGTATCCCAAAACACCAGCAAGAAGAGCCCTTAAAGAATATCTTAAAAGTGAAAAGGCCACAAGGAAGACCAAAGACGACCTGGATGCAAATCATACGGCAAGATCTGAACAGCATTGGAATCAAACTAGATCTTTCTGGAGCAATCAAACATTGAATAGATTATTGGAACTGACACATGATAGAAAAAGAATTAAAGAAACTGGCGTAACATTGTAAAATGAGTTGTGCAGTATTAACTGCGTGTGACGTCATAGTAGTAGTAGCGTTCATGTAAATTTTGACAGTGGTTGCAAGAACTCAATTATGCTCCAATTCCCATTTGGTTTGCTCTGGTATTAGGAATCCGGTGCGTAAAATCACTTTTTTTTTATATATTCAGCATAAAAATTTACAAAAACAGGATTACTTATAACAACATTTACGAACTACTTTACTACACTACCAGGACGAGATACCATGGGGAGCAAAATACCATGACTACCCCATGGCTTTGACATAAAGACGAGCAACTAAATTAAACCTACATACAATTAAATACAATTTCTACTATAATTACGTGCAAACAATCTCTACTGATAAACACTGGAGTCAGTTTCACATTGGATGTCAGGCAACCATTTGAAGGCTTATAATTTAAGTGTGAGTTACACGTCACTTTGAGACCTTAGGAATAGGGATATCGTACCTAGGAGTCAATTCAACTTATCATTAATTTTTAATATCTAATCAAGAGTCGAGCAATTATTTGGGACAGCACCCTGTAGTTTCGTAAACCTCTCAATGACAACATGCAGGACCATCGCTGTCGGCGAACAGCAGTTCCATTTTCAAGAGGGAGAAATGCGCCATGTTCATTTCACTTCTTCGCCATCAGTGTCATGT
This sequence comes from Aurelia aurita complex sp. Pacific, assembly GCA_004194395.1. Classification (NCBI taxonomy): domain Eukaryota; kingdom Metazoa; phylum Cnidaria; class Scyphozoa; order Semaeostomeae; family Ulmaridae; genus Aurelia; species Aurelia aurita complex sp. Pacific. Next base: position 7,606 of record REGL01000950.1, read on the forward strand.
TTTATCTGTCGTGATTTTGAAGCTGAAAAGTGAATGACACCCGGTTTGAAAAAAATGCTGCACCCTCAATATCAAAGCAATAATATTGAAGGCTGTCTTGTTTTATTCCCGATATATTCAATTAGGTTCAGTTATTTACCCGGCTTTAATCGGCCATCCCTTCCCGTTGATATGAGAGATTTTCTACAGAAAGGCCCTTTCGAAAACCTGCAAAAACGAAGGAAAATGCCAAACAAAATCTCCCTTTGTTTTCCTTCCTAGCAGTAATGACACTCAATTGCATTCATGCATTTTGTCCTCTTGGGAGAATGGAACCCCCCTTAATGAATTATTCATACTAGAGGGAAGACATTTGCATTTCCCCAAGAGGATAGCACTTGCTGAAGTGTTCTCAAGTCATTTCTGTAAGGTAAACACATTAGGGAAACTTGCTCATGATTTCAACACGTTTTTCAAGGCTTCTCGAAGGGACATTTTTAGCAAATCCCTTGTAAAATCTTAACGGAGCGACCGATTTCAGCCAGGAAAAATTCTAAAAGTTATTGAACATGTTAGCTATTCAACAAGGTATTGCAAAATATCATTGCTTATGTATTCAGGGTGCAGTAGCCTTTCAAACGCCGGGCCTTTTTTTGACTCATCCGGTAGATGATTGACCTTTGAACCCTCGTTTGAAAGACCAATGACCGAAATGAAATTGACTGATCCAATCTGAAATTAAGACCGATTTCGTTGAAAATGCCCCTTCGAAAGACCTTCAAAAACGGCAAAAAAATTACAATCAAATTTCTCTTACATGTTTGTTTTACAGCAATCATTTCTACGTGCTTTAGGACAAGTTATTACATATTTTTTGAATTATCCCTTTGGGAAGACGAAAGGATTATCATTAGGAGTATAACAAATATATTCCGGACGATTTCGTTTTCCCGAGTTTCACATGTGCTACAGCGAGTTGAAGTCGTTGCTGTAAGGCAGAATTTTTAGGAAAATGTTAACATGATTTCATGCCGTTTTTAAAGGTCTATTGAAGGGGCTGTCTCACAAAACCTTCAATAGACCTTTCAGCTATTTTACAAAAGAGCCTGGATCGAGCGTTATTTTTATACATTTTCATACGCGAGGTTCGATCGAGTGGTGTTAGAGCTTCTATCACTATCGAGCACATTCGAAAATTCTACAAAATGTAGCAAAAAATATCGTTCGATTCTGATTACTTTCAGAATAGCTAAAAGGTCTATTTAATAATGGAGTGGCCTGTTTCAGTCAATTAGGTTCTAACATCTATTTGAACATGCTCAATATCAAATACCTGTGCATGCCATTATTATTGGCATGACTGATTTAAATGATGTACACCGTAAAAGCTCTATTAAGCCCCCGGGGGCTTATTTAATTTCGGACACTCCAGAAAGGGGNCTACAGCGAGTTGAAGTCGTTGCTGTAAGGCAGAATTTTTAGGAAAATGTTAACATGATTTCATGCCGTTTTTAAAGGTCTATTGAAGGGGCTGTCTCACAAAACCTTCAATAGACCTTTCAGCTATTTTACAAAAGAGCCTGGATCGAGCGTTATTTTTATACATTTTCATACGCGAGGTTCGATCGAGTGGTGTTAGAGCTTCTATCACTATCGAGCACATTCGAAAATTCTACAAAATGTAGCAAAAAATATCGTTCGATTCTGATTACTTTCAGAATAGCTAAAAGGTCTATTTAATAATGGAGTGGCCTGTTTCAGTCAATTAGGTTCTAACATCTATTTGAACATGCTCAATATCAAATACCTGTGCATGCCATTATTATTGGCATGACTGATTTAAATGATGTACACCGTAAAAGCTCTATTAAGCCCCCGGGGGCTTATTTAATTTCGGACACTCCAGAAAGGGGGCTTAAAAGAGAGAGGGGGGAGGGCTTATTCACAAAATCAAATGACGAGGATATAGCTTTTCAGTTCTTTTACACCATATTTTGCGGATTCAACACACAATTTCACGAGTCAAATATATTCGACACAGTTTCATCTCAAACCATATCAACATTTACACGCAAACTTATTTAGCTCAATAAATTGGAAATCTTTGGTAACCTCTGGAATTTGATATAGATGGGGGGCTTAATAGAGAGGGGGGCTTATTTAAAATTCTAGCTCAGAGGGGAGGGGATTATTAGAGAGGGGGGTGCTTAATAGAGCTTTTACGATATGTTCGAAGTTTTACTGTAGTGGGATGTGTAAGTAGAACAGTAAAGATCCATAAGAAAGTTCAAAATTTCACTTTTTCAATATTCCAAATTTTCCCGCCTCATCAGGGCAAAATAACAGAACTAACATTTACGGGGATTCTAAATATTCGATATACACATGCAACATTTTTTTTACAAATATAACAATTGCGTGATGTTTGAAATTTCAATTCACAAGAAGGGTTAGTTTTTTATTGAATCCTGGTTGCCATATAGTCGTATGACCGACGTAACTTTCCTTCGACTCAACTACACTCAACCAGCACCACGACCAAACGGATAAACAGCATTTGTCTCATTTTGCATAGATCGCATTGAGGCTCAGTGTCTATTGTTAAGATCTTCGAGGGTGCATGATCATCTTGCTCCTCCGTTCCTCCGTTCCTTGCAACTACAACTACCTCAAAACAAGGCTCTTGAAAGAACGTACAAACTTTGCGAAGGTCACCTGAGCTTCAGCATGATGAGCACTGACGTTTTACCCAGATCATCGTTGTTTAGAGGCTGTTTGCGTCAGTCGTACTCGTCGTCGATTAACATCCTCCGCACCTTCAATTGAAACAGACAAATAAGCAAAACCTTGGTTTCATTAAAGGGCATATGTAATGAAGCTGATTGGTTCATGCAATACAATTCTCTCTATTGTTTATTACAACGCACAGGATCGAGGCTGAATTTTCATTGCAATAAAAATTCATGAAACAGAAATAAAAAGTCACGAAACAATGGAATTCCACTCCAAAGTTGTTTGTTGTATTAACCAATTGCTAATGTGACATATGTGCTTTAACCACCAGATGTTCCAAAACCGGGTTTTACATAAGATAATTGATGTAACTTGTCATTGTTGCTGTGAATTTCTAACAACAACAAAATAAGAACAAGAAAGGGACCATTATGGAAACAAGGTCGCATTGACCTTTTAATGCTATCCCTGCCATCTTTAACCATGGGGTGTTTTTAAATTAGATTATTAAATTAGATATGTAGCTTTTTCCCTGTAATTATTTTAATTTTATAGATATTGTAATTAGATTTATTTTCGTTTATGATTAGATATATTTTAGTTTGATGGCAAAATATTACATACATACATATAAACAAAACAAAGAATTCAAATGGTTGCAAATCGCAATAAAGTTCAAAGTCTATGATATCATTCAAGAGATAATTGCTCTTTTTGATGTTAAAACTGACAGTTGAACTTGTTCATAAGTTCTGTGTGCAAAAAGAGATGGCTTCGATTCCCGAAGGCACAATGTAAAATTATCAACACTCTGGACAAAATCAGGTATTCACAGCTTTCTAATGCTGCGACAGGCATTGACGTACTAAGGCGATTTAAGTGTTAAAGCAACAGGAAGTGAATCAAATTGAATTGCTTGAATTAAGACATTAGATAGGGTTCTAGATAAAGTTTGAAAACATGAGACGAAATAATTTGAGAGTCTGAAGAATAAATGGCAGTCTTTCATAATTAATGCATGCAAAAATAATAGTCAATGAAATGAACAACGAAAATAAAGCAATGAGAAAAGTCATAAAAGGAATACCTCTTCAACTGAGAGATTGTTATATACTTTTGAAAGAATCATCATCATTGTTTCAGGAACAAGCACTTTCAAAATGTAGTCGAAGTACTAAAAGGAAGAATATTTTATCTTAAAGTTAATTTTCTACAGGGCGAGTCAGAAAAAACGTGGGGCGTTTGCCAATTTTTACTGATGAATCTACTTCGCAAATTCATTTCTTTAAGCATGCACTGCACAGGAAAAAGGCTAACTTAGATAGAAAAATTTATTCGCTCAAAATCGGACTTTCCGTTCTATAGTTGCATGCAATTTTATCAAAATCATGTGCCACAAGAATCCTAGAATAGCCCTTCAATTCGATTCATATTCATGCATGTTTGCACTTCTAAACCATGACAAACATAGCATAGTGTTGACAAACATATTGCTTCTCTACCAAAAAATTTAAAAAATGCATTCGTTGTGCTGCAGCACAAAAGGAGAACGTATTGTTGCTTATTTTGAAGCCAAAGGGGACTATTCAGTTAACTGGTTTTGCTACAAAATAAAATGCTCTTAGACAAACACTAACTTTTCATCAAAATAGCAATGTCAAATAATTGCAGGTAAGCGTGGAGAGAAATGACCGTTTCCAACAAACTGACTTGGTTGTCGAATAGGGTATCATATTTTACAATTTATCACAGAAAATCTAGAAAAGCGTCAGACTTCAAATTTGGCATGTATCTCTGTGAAAACTTAGTGCGGGTGGCAACAATTGAGTAAATTTCGCAAAGCAAAGTTCGTGACCCGTCATTGCGAAATATGACAGTGCTGCCTGATGTTGTTTAGCTCGCCCAATCATCCGTTAAGATGTTGTCATCCGTCATTCGTCATTAGTCATCCGTGAAGATCGTTCGTTTTCAACAAACTGAATTTCTGTAACTAATCATCCTTCTGCATTCTGCAATATAAGAAAAATCCGATCTGACTTGTTTTTCACCAAACTATATATTGCTAAACATCCCAAGTTTTTCCGACTCACCCGGTATATTCAGAAAAATTCATACAATCTGCATGCTAATTATTATACAACCACGAAACACTACTAGAATGATACAATGATACTAGAATTTTGCTCTCCAAGGTATCGTTTTTGTAGTATTGTAAAGTAGTTTTGTAAGTAGTGTTAAAAAGTAACTTGTATTGTAAAATTTTGATTGAATATATATAAATATATATATAAAAAAAATACAATGGCGAGCAAAAGGGTGTGACTACCCCTAGGCCGTTACACGAGACATAACAATACAACGACACACAAAGANGATACAATCATCCGTCATCCGTCATTCGTCATCCGTGAAAATCGCTCGTTTTCAACAAACTGAATTTCTGTAACTAATCTTTCTTCTGCATTCTGCAATATAAGAAAAATCCGATCTGACTTGTTTTTCACCAAACTATGGATTGCTAAACATCCCAAGTTTTTCCGACTCACCCGGTATATTCAGAAAAATTCATACAATCTGCATGCTAATTATTATACAACCACGAAACACTACTAGAATGATACAATGATACTAGAATTTTGCTCTCCAAGGTATCGTTTTTGTAGTATTGTAAAGTAGTTTTGTAAGTAGTGTTAAAAAGTAACTTGTATTGTAAAATTTTGATTGAATATATATATATATATAAAAAAAATACAATGGCGAGCAAAAGGGTGTGACTACCCCTAGGCCGTTACACGAGACATAACAATACAACGACACACAAAGAGAAAAGAGAGAAAAGACTTTGTATATCAGCTAAATACAATAGGACTTAGATACAAGAAATCAAATTCATGTCGTAACTAAAGTGAAAAATTCCTCACCCTTTGCATTCACAGTTACGTGTTCGTATGTTGGTCATAAAAATAAACATGCTGCCGCTGTTGTGCACTATGATCAGGTGTATGTACTGTAAAAAGGAAATAACGGAGAATAAACTTTCCCAACTAGTCGTACAATACACTGGTCGTCTTCGCAAAGAAATCTGAACGCATACCACCAAGAAACAATGTTTACAAACCTTTCCGTGCTTGTAACAGAATTGTTGTCTCAATGTGTCTGTCACAGTTTCTTGCTGTTCTTCGGTAAATTGGCCATAATGAAGGTTGTACGCAAGGTTGGCTGAAATGGAAGGAAAAGCATATATGTAAACAAATGTGACATGGATTTTTTACGGAAAATAGAGATTTTTCAGTGTTATCTTGCATATTAGCTGAACAATTGCAGTCTTATCCTTCATTTTTAAACACTTTTTGGTTCAATCAGTTCAATAAAGCTTGGTTCCAACCAGGCGTTAACTCGCATTAACTTGCGCTAAGTCACGTTAAGTGGCACTAAACAAGATGCGTTAAATCACATTTAAGTTCAAACCGAATGCGAGCGAACGCATTCTACTAAAATAAGCAATAAGTTTAACACCAGTTAGCGCGAGTAAAATCTCTTTAGGGCCTGTTTATATGAGGAAAATCATCCCACCTTCCCGGCTATCAGCTGTCAGGTGGGATGAAATCTGCGAGTGTTTATATGTAAGTTTCATCCCACCTTCCAGCATTTTCATCCCACCTCCCAGCCCATGGTTTTCAGACAATAACAATCGTAATTGTTGTTTGGCGCCAGCAGCGATTAGGTTTCCCTTTGTTTTCATATTGGCGCGTGCGCAATACAGACGATTTCATCCCACCTTCCAGCTTTTCATCCCACCTTCCATCGTTTGTATGGAAAATTTTCATCCCACTTCAATGAGATCCCACCTCTCGTAGAGTGGGATCTCACCTAGCCGGGCTGGCTCATTTTCCATATAAACGCAAGATGAAAATTACAAGGGATCGTATAGAAGGGTGGGATCTCACCTCTCAGCTCACAGGCTGGAAGGTGGGATGATTTTCCCCATATAAACAGGCCCTTAATGCGGCGTGAATTTGGAAGTACATATCAAAAATAAATTGTTTCCATTTTAACATCTTATTTGCGCTAAAGTTCTGGCGTTAAATGAGAAGAAGGCACTCTCATTAGAGTTCAAAACAAGCCTGATTTACCGTACCAAGTTTAGCGAAAGTTAACGCGATTTAACGCTCAGTGGGAATCAAGCTTGAAGGTTAGTTAGTTAGTTAGTTAGGTAAGAAATAACGAAATAAACTATTACTTCGGCATAACAAAATGAACTAAAAACAAAGTGTACCTCGACTTTGTCCTCCTTTCTTGTACTCTTGGTGCCTTTCACAGAACGTCTAGTAAACAGAATGGTAGCACGTTATCAAAAACTATTAATTGCATGGCAAAATTAACGAATAATTGTCCTTTGTATTTAAAACTTACACCTCTTTACTGCTTCAATCTGGCAAACCATGAGTGCTGAGCGTCAGATCAAAGAAAAAGGAGTATCTCCAAAAGTTGTATACCATGCAAACGAGAAGAGATGCTTACTTGGAAATTTCACTTCGCTCCTTGGGAAAAGATTTGCTTTCTACAACCACGACTAAAATAGGTAACTTCACAAAAATAATGGGCAATGCATTCAGTTGACTCATGCATAGTACAAAAATAATGCGTAGATAACTGAAGAAACTATAAGCATATTACCTTTCCCTCAAATATGTNTTCAAAACAAGCCTGATTTACCGTACCAAGTTTAGCGAAAGTTAACGCGATTTAACGCTCAGTGGGAATCAAGCTTGAAGGTTAGTTAGTTAGTTAGTTAGGTAAGAAATAACGAAATAAACTATTACTTCGGCATAACAAAATGAACTAAAAACAACGTGTACCTCGACTTTGTCCTCCTTTCTTGTACTCTTGGTGCCTTTCACAGAACGTCTAGTAAACAGAATGGTAGCACGTTATCAAAAACTATTAATTGTATGGCAAAATTAACGAATAATTGTCCTTTGTATTTAAAACTTACACCTTTTTACTGCTTCAATCTGGCAAACCATGAGTGCTGAGCGTCAGATCAAAGAAAAAGGAGTATCTCCAAAAGTTGTATACCATGCAAACGAGAAGAGATGCTTACTTGGAAATTTTACTTCGCTCCTTGGGAAAAGATTTGCTTTCTACAACCACAACTAAAATAGGCAACTTCACAAAAATAATGGGCAATGCATTCAGTTGACTCATGGTACAAAAATAATTCGTAGATAACTGAAGAAACTATAAGCATATTACCTTTCCCTCAAATATGTCCCTGGTATCTCTCTCCATGTTTCTGACAAGGCTTCGGATTTGATCAACATGCAAATCTTGAACAGTGCTGAAATGAAAAGTTAGGTTCCGGAGATTACGTTTCTTTCCTTTATGCCATATTTTACAGAATCCATCTATTCACAAAAGGGCCTGCCGGTTGTTAGAAGTAAATCTGCTAAGATGGCGTGAAGGAAAGGGTGAAGAGGCTTAAAGGATTCCACAAGGGTGAAGAAGAAGTCCTGCTAAGAGGGTGAAGAAAATAAGCGATTCCATGAATTAACTAAGTTTTGATTGTGGCTACTTATACACCAGATTTAGACCTGCGGCACTGCATCGAGAGTGTTAAGCATTGCAAGGCTTGCTGTGCTATGTTTGAAGGCAAGCCTCTTTCGTAAACCTAGTAAACGCTTAAGAGCCAAGGTGGACCGATGGAATTTGACCATGGTATAGCTGTTGGCCAAAAATTGCTGGCAAATTTGATCAAGAATTTTAGGCCTGTTTTGAAGGATTTAGAGATGAAGCATTTTTACAAAATCGCTTGTAGTTTGAGTAAACAAGGACAGATTTTATAAGACAATAGTATGCGTTACTTTTGTTGACACCTGAATTCAAAGCGATTTGCGATCGCAGACAAAGGAAACTCCCTCAACCAGTAATTCAAAGCAAACAAAGCCGCAAAAGTTTCTCTGAAACCCAGGTAGCTAGCTCGCTTGGTGCATTCCAGAAGTTGTTTACAAGAGCAAATATGAGCAAAGATCAAAAGAAGAAGGGTAGATCTACACATCTGCCACGGGCATTTAATATAAATCTAAATCTAAATTCATTTGGTTCAAAAGCCGATTGGGAGGCGATTCAATTCTCTTATTTTTGGGTGTTATCAAAGTACTTACTGCTCAGCTTCTGAACCAAATAAATAAAAATGCCCGAGGTAGATGTGTGGATATATTCTTCTTCTTTCGATATATGCTCATGTATGCTCTTGAAAACAATTTCTGGAATTTTTGGGTTTCAGAGAAACTTTTGCAGCTTTGTTTGTTTGAATTACTGGTTGAGGGAATTTCCTTTTTCTGCGATCGCAAATCCTTTGAATTCAGGTGTCAACAAAAGCAATTCATGCTATTGTCTTACAAAGTCTGTCCTTGTTGTTTGAGTAAACCATGACCATGAATTTGATAAACTAAATTTTAATATCTAAGTTGATATGTTATAAAGTGAACGATGAGAAGAAGAGGGACAACATCCACAGAGAGCAGGCATCGAGTTGATCTTTTGCACATTTTTATTCAGTTATCTGCTAACTAGTTTCGCCCACTAGGGCATCTTCAGAGCAACTCTGAAGATGCCCTAGTGGGCGAAGCTAGTTAGCAGATAGCTGAATAAATGAAAAAAGCGCAAAGATCAACTCGATGCCTGCTCTCTGAGGATGTTGTCCCTCTTCTTCGTCGTTCACTATAAGTTGATATGTTAGCTATACAAAAATTATAAATTTATAGGAATCTGAAAGCCACAGGCTTTCAAACCTCTATTCATATTTCTGACTCACTCAGTATTTTAAAACAATTCACAATCTAAGTATTACCTAATGCCACTGAGATCGACTTTATCGTAATCATCCAATGAAATTGCTTCGACGACTTTTTTCGCACCCTGGGACGCTTTATTTTTCGATTTATCAGTTGACAATTTATTTCTCTTAGAAGTTCTTAAACCGTTGTACTTTGTAGATTCCTCACGTTTCGATTTTGAGCTTGAGTCACCTCTCTTCACCTTTTTGGAAATTTCTTGCAACTGATCCTCAACTTCCCTTTCATTGCTTGCAAGCCTTTTTCTCTTTATTTTCTGTGACACTGCTCTCTTGGTATTCACTTTTGATTCGGTTGCTTTAGATCGACCTCCACCTGTTCTTTGCTTGCAAGCTCTAAAATCACTACTGTCCCTCTCTGCTTCTGATTGATCCACATGACACTTGTTTACAATTTTTTTGTCAGAGACAATTTCAAAATCTGTTCCATCTTTTTCCCTTGTGGTTCCTTCTATTGTTGCAGCCATCTCCTGATCTAAATCCAAGCTATTTAATTTCTCGATATCATTTTGATTTGCAATTGTAGATTGTATGCATTTTTCTGTTTCAAAATTAATTCGTTTTGTGGTACTGTTTCTCGTACTATTCATTTTTGTTTCATCTTCATCCACATTCTCATCTGTACGGTTTACTTCATGATTTAAAGGAGTAACATCNTCTAAAATCACTACTGTCCCTCTCTGCTTCTGATTGATCCACATGACACTTGTTTACAATTTTTTTGTCAGAGACAATTTCAAAATCTGTTCCATCTTTTTCCCTTGTGGTTCCTTCTATTGTTGCAGCCATCTCCTGATCTAAATCCAAGCTATTTAATTTCTCGATATCATTTTGATTTGCAATTGTAGATTGTATGCATTTTTCTGTTTCAAAATTAATTCGTTTTGTGGTACTGTTTCTCGTACTATTCATTTTTGTTTCATCTTCATCCACATTCTCATCTGTACGGTTTACTTCATGATTTAAAGGAGTAACATCAGAGGAAAGCATATTGACATCATTATTGAAAACTTCTTCTGTTGGAGTTTCATTCCCCAAGTTCCCCTGTCTTATACTCAAAGTCGATTTTTTATATGCAAAGTTCTGACAAACTGATTTTAATTCTTGAGCCTTTTCATTGCACTTAGATGTTTTATCTTTGCTTGAGCAGCTTTCCGATGCTTCCGATCCAGTCTCCTGTTCCAAGTTTTCTGCTTTCAGAATACTAGTTGTCTTTAACGCCATTTTTTGCTTGCTGTAATAAGAAAGCAGTTCTTTAGAATGCGAGGTTTGTTCAGTATCTAAGGCATAAATCTTTCATCACACGATTAATCTAAAATCATTCTGCCGTAAATTTACTGCTATGAAACAAAATGCTTTCCTCTGTTTGCAATTTCTGTTCTTTATTAATGATGCCGAAACGGTTATGCGTAGCAACTAGCTACTTAATGAAAGCATAGGAAGTCTGAATTACATAATACGGGTAGTGAAGTTGATTAGTACCCCCATCTGAACAGCAATTCTGATTTTAATTTGTTGTTCGAAAACCGAAGTACATTATATATAGATATGTAAACAAACATTTATGGCTATAAAGTTTACAATACTAATCGGACGATTGACGACACTAGCATCATTGCTATACCCCTTGGCCATTCTAGCATCATTCTCGTTTCAAATCGTGTAAATATCGATCCACCTCTCCCTCCGGCTGTCAAAACTGAAATCCAGTTTCTCGCGCATCATTTAATTTTTAAAATATAGACAAAAGATTTGAACCTATTGTACAAGACTCTTATCTGTAGATAAAGAGTTACTTGTATCTTTAATGTGGCAGATGAAAGTATAAATGTTATGAGGAAGAAAGAAACAGCAAGAAGAAGGTCAATCAACAACAAGATAGAAACTTACATTCTGGACAAAGCTGCCTTTTTCTTTTCCACTGACATTGCGACATCTTCAGTTCCAGTTGTAAAGTATCTGCTGACCCCTTTTCTGATCCTTTCTTTTATGCCATCCTGTGGAAATGTGTTGTATAATTACTTATCTTTGTTTTTCTCGATCAAACAATCAAAGAAGTATATGGCCTAAGGGGGGGGGGTACTTGATATAAATTTGTACGGGGATCTGCCCACGACATTTTTTTTACCCCGCTCCAGAATTTTTCCCTTCAAATGATAGCCGATTCTAGAGAAAATCGGTCAAAATTATACTCCAAAACACAAAAGATGGACTAAATAACAACCCGACCTAACAAAATTTCCCCTTTGACATGTTTTGACAAGCGGCTCCAGAAAAATTGCCTTCTTTTGATACCCCACACTAGAAAAAATAAGTGAAAACGATACCCTGAAAAACGGCACATCCCCATCAGACAAATACATTAAGTACCCCCCGCCCCCCGGGAATATGGTTGTGAATATGAAAGTGTCTTATATTGAAAATGCCACCATCAAACTCCAAAATGAACACATTGTGTTCAGAGTGAATACACTAAGCAGTCCATCACCACTAGTCAGCTTATTTTCCGATATTATTATTTTTGTATTTGACAAACACTAACCTGCTAACAACTGGTACGTGCTACCCGTAAAGGGGGCTGTACTGTATATTTAGATTATATTATATTATATTATATTATATTATATTATATTATATTATATTAGATTAGATTAGATTAGATTAGATTAGATTAGATCAATCTGCATGCTTCTTCTATTCCGGGTTTGAAAAAACTGTAGGAACACAAAGCGAAGCTTATCTATATAGTGTCCTGGTACTTCCTCTCGATATGACCATACCTTGGGATTCATCAAATTCATCTTGCCTGTCATTTTGAGTTGGCGACAGTCCTCACTCTTGGTAGCAGGCTTTGGCAGAGAGCTACTCAGATTAGGCCAATGAGCTACAAGTCACACACTTACGATTCTCAAAGAGAACAGGCCTGCTTGCTTAGAAATAACAGATCTTCTGCAATGGTTTTTTTTATTCATTTTCAAACGTATTAATAAATCGAAATGGAAAATTGCAGTTACGACGAAAGATCAATTTGACAAAAGGTACAATTTAAAAACTGATAGGCAACAAACCTGAATAGGAGTTTTCCTGGCAGATGGGTCATTTTTAGCAACTGTAACGATTATCCTGTCTCGAAAGACTTGTAGGAAATGTTGGCTTTCATCTACAATTGAAGCAAGATCAGTTATAGTCGAAATCAAGTTTAGCTTCTTGAAATCAAATCTACTTATTTCTAAGTTGTATACTCAGGATTTCAGTTTCTTTTCATATATGCACAAGCTAACGAAAAATTTTAAAATGAAAAACAGCATGGCACGGCCATAAAGTTTTGCGAAAAATGTTTCTTGAGATTTCTTGCTGTAGAAGGGAAGGGGCCTCCATATACTGAGTCAGAAAAATTGCACGGCATTTGAAATGCTACTGTCCCCTAAACATCACAGCAATTGGCTGATGTCGGCCACTTTCTTCCGAGAATATGAGGGATTTTCCAGAGAAAGCCCCCTCGAGAAAAACTTCAAATGTGGCCTAAAATTTTCCTGGAATCTAATTCAGGCTATTTGCAAAAGTTTAAGTAATAAATCTTCAAAAATGCGTGAAACATTCGGCGTCCACATGGTTACTTTGCATACTTTTTCATCTGTTCACATGAACGTGGGGAAGTGTTCTGAAAGCGGTCCAGGTGATAACTGAAGTAACGGTCCCATGCCACTTCAGAGAAATGCCCTACCATCAGGGGACGTTAGCACAAATCATCATTCTAAAATCTTTAGGTTCAAGAATGTAGATGATGTGAAGATACGCAGAGCAATGAAACGCCTCAAACCATCAAATGGATTTGGTAGACGGTAGATCAAGTTACTTTTGTCGGCATGCAGGCTTAGCTAGTTCATTGAGAATCATCTCTAATACTTCTTTAAAGCAGGGTGTATTTCCTGACTGTTGGAAAATAGCGAGGATTGCACCTATCTTCAAAGAAGGCCACGAGAATATCAAATTTAACTACCGTCCTATTTCGGTCCTACCAACGGCATCAAGTTTATTTGAGAAATTCTTGTATGGCCAACTGTACCAATACCTGGATGACACTAAGTTGCTTTACTAGCACCAATCTGGTTTCTGATTGCTACACTCTTGTGATCACATGTCTCTTCAAGAACACTAAGGATTGGTACACAGACACTTCCATCGACCTAAAAAAGGCTTTCTCTTGCTCGAAAAGTTATCTCACTATGGCATAAGGGGTAAGGAATTCGAGTAGCTCTCTGAAATTAAAAGTCATTGATAAATGCTTTGTATCACTGTTTAGTTGAAAGGCTTGGCTATTTTGAAATCCTGCAAGATCCCTTTGAGCTGTGGTTACTATTCAAAAACCAGATTCAAACAAAGTGTCGAATCCTATATTTCTCATTTAGAGTGAAATAATGGCCATCCTTTTCTTATCGACAGNGAAGCTCTAAAATCGCCACTGTCCCTATCTGCTTCTGATTGATCCACATGACACTTGTTTACAATTTTTTTGTCAGAGACAATTTCAAAATCTGTTCCATCTTTTTCCCTTGTGGTTCCTTCTATTGTTGCAGCCATCTCCTGATCTAAATCCAAGCTATTTAAATTCTCGATATCATTTTGATTTGCAATTGTAGATTGTATGCATTTTTCTGTTTCAAAATTAATTCGTTTCGTGGTACTATTTCTCGTACTATTCATTTTTGTTTCATCTTCATCCTCGTTCTCATCAGTACGGTTTACTTCATCATTTAAAGGAGTAACATCAGAGGAAAGCATATTGACATCATTATTGAAAACTTCTTCTGGTGGAGTTTCATTCCCCAAGATCCTCTGTCTGATACTCAAAGTCGATTTTTTGTAAGCAAAGTTCTGACAAACTGATTTTAATTCTTGAGCCTTTTCATTACACTTCGATGTTTTATCTTTGCTTGAGCAGCTTTCTGATGTTTCCGATCCAGTCTCCTGTTCCAGGTTTTCTGCTTTTGGAATACTAGTTGCCTTTAACGCCATTTTGTGCTTGCTGTAATAAGAAAGCAGTTCTTTAGAATGCGAGGTTTGTTCAGTAGCTAAGGCATAAATATTTTATCAAACGATTCATCTAAAATCATTCTTCCGTAATTTACTGCTATGACACAAAATGCTTTCTTCTGTTTGCAATTTCTATTCTTTTTTTATGATGCGGAAAAATTGGTTATGCGTAGCAACCAGCTACTTAATGAAAGCATAGGAAGTCTGAATTACATAATACAGGTAGTGAAGTTGATTAGTACCCCCATCTAAACAGTAATTCTGGCTTTAATTTGTGGTTCGAAAACCGCAGTACATTATAAAATAAATAGATATGTAAAAACATTTATAGCTATAAAGTTTACAATACTAATCGGACGATTGACGAAACTAGCATCATTGCTATACCCCATGGCCATTCTAGCATCTTTCTCGTTTCAAATCGTGTAAATATCGATCCACCTCTCCCTCCGGCTGTCAAAACTGAAATCCAGTTTCTCGTGCATTACTTAATTATTTCAAAATGTTGCTCTGAAGATGCCCTAGAGGGCGAAACTAGTCAGCACTGAAATAAAGAATAAAAAGCGCAAAAGACCAAATTGATGCCTGTTTTCTTCGAATGGTTAGGCCCTCTTCAACGGTACACTTTATACATTATTTTTTACTTAATCTTTTCAAATATAGACAAAAGATTTGAACCTATTGTACAAGACTTTATCTGTAGATAAAGAGTTACTTGTATCTTTAATGTGGTAGGTGAAAGTATAAATGTTATGAGGAAGAAAGAAAAAGCAAGAAGAAGGTCAATCAACAACAAGATAGAAACTTACATTCTGGACAAAGCTGCCTTTTTCTTTTCCACTGACATTGTGACATCTTCAGTTCCAGTTGTAAAGTATCTGCTGACCCCTTTTCTGAACCTTTCTTTTGTGCCATCCTGTGGAAATGTGTTGTATAATTACGTCCCTTTGTTTTTCTCGATCAAACAAACGAAGAAGTATATGGCCTAAGGGGGGGGGGGGGTACTTGATATAAATTTTTACGGGGATCTGCCCACGAAATTTTTTTTACCCCGCTCCAGAATTTTTCCCTTCAAATGATAGCCGATTCTAGAGAAAATCGGTCAAAATTATACTCCAAAACACAAAAAATAGACTAAATAACAACCTGATCTTACAAAATTTCCCCTTTGACATGTTTTGACAAGCGGCTCCAGAAAAATTGCCTTCTTTTGATACCCCACACTAGAAAAAATAAGTGAAAACGATACCCTGAAAAACGGCACATCCCCATCAGACAAATACATTAAGTACCCCCCGCCCCCCGGGAATATGGTTGTGAATATGAAAGTGTCTTATATTGAAAATGCCACCATCAAACTCCAAAATGAACACATTGTGTTCAGAGTGAATACACTAAGCAGTCCATCACCACTAGTCAGCTTATTTTCCGATATTATTATTTTTGTATTTGACAAACACTAACCTGCTAACAACTGGTACGTGCTACCCGTAAAGGGGGCTGTACTGTATATTTAGATTATATTATATTATATTATATTATATTATATTATATTATATTATATTAGATTAGATTAGATTAGATTAGATTAG
>REGL01000950.1:24819-41117 GCA_004194395.1 Aurelia aurita complex sp. Pacific
AGATTGCCGCGGAGTATCACTTACATTCTAGAAGTGTTTACGCTTCAAAATCAAAACCATCTCGTAAGAACACAAATCTTAGCTGTTTTTCCTGTGTAGGTGAGTGTCATGGACCAAATTATTATTTCAGAAACACTGCTCTTCTAATGGAATTTAATGAGACGTATCGCTGCGTAGGGGCTCCAATCGTTTCAACTGTATTTGAATAATGGCAGCATTCGATTCCTTGCTGTGACGAGAGAAGAACGAAGGAATAGCAACATTATCAAGCTTCACTAGCAATCCTGTAGACTTGCCCCTAGTCTATTTCGTCCTTTCCGGTAGACTTATTACAGTTGACAAAACAGACTTGGGGCAAGTCTAGCAATCCTGTGGAACAGAGAAAACACAATGAATAACATTACAATTTTTATCATAATATAGGCCACATCGACGGTGCATTATTGCCCATGAGCATACTCGAAAATTCGTCAGATTTTTATATTTTTATGAAATACATAAAATATAATTCGATGCAGATATTTTATAGAATTATAACTAAAAGGAGAATTTGAGATGAATTCCTCGATTATTTGTGATATTGGCCAGCTGCTCTTTGTCGTTGTTTGCTAAAATCTTACACAGCCCTTTTTAAGCCCTTCTTTTTGGATCCATCTCAAGCCAAATATCTTCTTGTTAACTTTTAATCAATCTCTAAAGTATTTCTTTTCAGAATTACCTAAAGCGCGAACATTTTCTGGCTCGACTTACTATAAGGTGATAGAAAAAGCTTTTACCTTTCTTGATCTTTGCAGGAGAATCAAATCTTTTGAAAAGTTCTTTCTAAATGCGTATGATACAATCATTCTGTCTCCTAAAAGAAATCACAGTTATGATGTATTCCAAAATATCGCAGGGCAGTGCTAATACTGTTCTACTCTCAATACGAAGTACCTTTATTCATGTTTGTTATTGTAAAAGTAGAAAGGTATTAATAAAGAAACTAAACGTACAACAATTTTTAAAAGACATGAAATAGGCGCACTATTGACTAAAAGTGTGCATTAAATCTTTGAAAAGCTTTTGTAAACAGTTGTTAAACTTTCCCTTCAAATGAATTCTAGTTCCGTTCAAATGCTTCATTGGACTTTTGGTACTTTATGGTAATTCTTTCGGGTGAGTAAAGAAATTCAGCATGTTTGGCGAGCTGTTGAATAAACAGGGCTTGATCGATATCTAAAACAGTAGTCTTAAACTATCAGTCAAAGGCTAACTTAGATGTGAGCACTTTGGAAAAATCACTCATAATTCAGATCAAGAAATAGAAAATTTTGACATTCAGGAAAAGGGCCTGGGGAGAGCAACATTTGTCTGGTAAATGGCGGATACAACTCTGGTAAATGGTGCCACAGGACTTTTACGAAAGATAACTTGAACTCTATAAAATCTATTGGTGTAAAGGACAAGTCCGGGGTTGGTATGACTGATGATAAAATACAAGATAATGCTCCTATGAATGATGTGTGATACTTTTTTCCACTATTTTTCGCCTTCTCCTTGTGAAATTTCGTATTCATATAAGCAATTTGAGCGAAGTGACGTCATATCGCGCAAACGAAAACGAGGCTGTGTGATTGTTTTTGCCCCTATATCGTTGCAAGCCTCTTTCTCGTGTTCTTGTGCCATTTTCAATGCATGAGTACACGATAAAGAGACTAGCAGCGATTAAAAGGCGAAAAAAAAATCGGACAGCCTCGTCTTCGTTTGGACGATATGACGTCACTTCGCTCAAATTGCTTACTTGAATACGTAATTTCACAAGGGGAAGGCGAAAAATAGTGGAAAAAAGTATCATACATCATTCATAGCAGTATTATCTTGTATCTTATCATCAATCATACCAATCCCGGACTTGTCCTTTAAAATTTGTGGTGGAAAAAAAAGTCATTTAAAAAATTCATTTTGAAATATAAGTACTTAAAATATTTGCACAATCATTTTTACCGAATAGACCTTTTAGCTATTCTTTGAAAGAGCCTGGATCGAGCGTAATCTTTATACATTTTATACGCGAGGTTTGATCGAGTGGCGTTAGAGCTTCTATCACCATTGTGCACATTCGAAAATTCTGCAAGATGAAGCAAAGTATCGTTCGATTCTGGTTCTTTTCAAAGTAGCTAAAAGGTCTATTGACAATAGTGCTATGTGGAATAAATAAATGAAAATCAGGTTACAATACCTTCTATGGAGCCAGATTTGGCATCTGTCTTACTACTCTTCGTTGTTGTTTTAATATCAGAGCTATGAACATGGTTGTAGATTACGTCACAAAGAGAATCCAAAACCATCTAGAATATGAAAAAAGTACCGGGTGTCCCAAAATGATGTATCATTGTTTGATTGCTTACATGTCCATAACCAATGAACCGATTTTCAAAAACTTTCTTTTATTTGATTGCCTAAAGGCTAAATTGTATTTTAAGATGTTGGTTGCGGTTTTACCACAGCGTTTTCATGTCGAAAAGAAGATCGATAAACTTGCTCAAATTCTAGCCTTAGATAGCATGAGAAAGAAACAGTCTTCTTTGCAAGTCAACATTTTAGATGTGATGCAAAAAGCTGGACTCGCATTCGTATTCTCTGAACTCAGTATTAACTGAATTGAATTCGTATTCTCTAAACGCCATATATTCTATGAACGACATATAAGTTCAGCCTTTTGCATCACATCTAAAATGTTGACTGCCAAAGAAGACAGTTTCTTTCTCATTCTATCTAAGGCATGAATTTGAGCAGCTTTATCGATCTTCTTTCTGACATGAAGAAATCGGCTTAAACCACAGCCAACATCCTCAAATACAATTTAGCCTTTCAACAATCGAATAAAATAAAGTTTTTGAAGATCGGTTCATTGGTTATGGAGATATAAGCAATCAAAAAATAATACATCATTTTGGGACACCCGGTACAAAAAATCAGGATCTCAAAATTTGAAGATATAATTGATCATACCGGGTGAGTCACAAAACAGTTAACACGTTTGGCAGGCAGTGGGATAAAATTATGTAACAGCTGAAATGTTAATCCATCAATCAAAGGAGAACTTTGATGTAAAATTGTGTTTAGTAAAATCATTTATCATTTGGACCCAGAGATTAGGAAAATGCTGGCAAGGAGATTGTATGGGAACGACAATTCCATGTTCAATTCTGTTTCGTGATTTAGTTGCAATTCAAATTCAATAAAATTGTCAGCGTCAGAAATAGAATTCAAATTTCAATGAAAAGTAAATCATAGAACAGAAGCAAATGAGGAATTCTTGTTCCGATACAAACCCCTTAAGGTTGATCTCCAGTCTGTGGAATTTTCCAAACGGACGGGAATTCTGTTGTTTACAAGAGAAATGTTGCATTGAATTTGAATAGAAAGTCACGCCTGAGAAGCCATTTATTGTGTACAATTCTGCCTGCTTGGAAAGTTTGACTGACTGGAAATCAGCCTTTACCAGCATGTTCCTAATTTCTTAGCTAAAAGATGGGTGATTTACCAAACAAAATTTTCACATCTCAACCTTTGAGTCATAGATTCACATCTCAGTTTTGAATACCATCAGTTTTGTACTTTTTTCCACAGCCTGCCAAGCGTGCTAATTTCTTTTTCTACCATCCTATTGAAAACCATTATTTTAAACAGACTTACACATTCCGTCTTTTCTCTCAAAATTTGACAAACTTTGTTATTCTCACTGAAGAGGCGGCCGAAGGGTGGTGGAGATTTTGAGACAAAAGATTAAATATGTGTAAGGGCCAGGTCTAAACCGCGGACAACGCGGACACGCGGACCAAACGAGAACAATAGTCCGCGGTTTTCTCGTNATTCTGTTGTTTACAAGAGAAATGTTGCATTGAATTTGAATAGAAAGTCACGCCTGAGAAGCCATTTATCGTGTACAATTCTGCCTGCTTGGAAAGTTTGACTGACTGGAAATCAGCCTTTACCAGCATGTTCCTAATTTCTTGGCTAAAAGATGGGTGATTTACCAAACAAAATTTTCACATCTCAACCTTTAAGTCATAGATTCACATCTCAGTTTTGAATATCATCAGTTTCGTACTTTTTTCCACAGCCTGCCAAGCGTGCTAATTTCTTTTTCTACCATCCTATTGAAAACCATTATTTTAAATAGACTTACACATTCCGTCTTTTCTCTCAAAATTTGACAAACTTTGTTATTCTCACTGAAGAGGCGGCCGAAGGGTGGTGGAAATTTTGAGACAAAAGATGAAATGTGTAAGTGTGTTTGAAATAATGGTTTCTAATAGGAAGGTATGGAATTAACAAAGGATAACTCACCATACAACACACAGGATCAAATACGATCGCTGGCGATAAATGCTGATGAAAGAAAACTTTTTCATTCGCCCGGTAGAAGTCAATAAATAATAATGCAAGAAACAATACCAGATCCCCCCAAAATACTTGCTGAGACAGAGATCAGTTTGGTTTGGATGGTTTGGTTTCGATTTTCAAAAGTGACAACTGAGGATTCTTCTGAAAACTGAGGGATTCTGAAGGTACAGGTGAATTCAACTTTACAACAATTTCTGTGTTTTGAATGATTCCAAGCATGCAGCTGTCTTGCAATATAATGATAGTTCTATGGCCAAATTTAACTCTACATCGTTTTTGGTTTTTGGTTTGGTTTTTAGTTTTTGGTTGTACTTTAAATATATTGTTACGTACAGAAAGATCTCCATTTTGGAACCATGCTGTACCTCCAAGACATGCCAAAGGGAGTACATTGAGTTGGAAAAATATTATTGCATCTCCACCAATCTGCAATGAAAAATACTTTGTAAGCATATTATGGTAAGTCACAGACATAATGTCTCGTGTCATTAAATTCCTACCCTGACCATCCCGCGGGAAGCCCAGGGATAGCAAAAATTTCTCGCAGAAATGCTCACAGGCGGTGGAAATTTCAGGGGCAAATTTTCCGAGTGTAGCATACTAAGATGACAAGATTGTAGTACAGTATACTCTAATGGACCACAACAATATTTTGAATGTTTTGGCATACTATGCTTTCCACAAGTTTGCTTCAAAACATTTCCATACATTTCGTTAAATTTCTTTACACAACTGTCAACAACCACTATTTTTTCACAATGGTGACGTTGTAGATATGATGATAGACCTTTGTTTTAAGTGCATAGCCCTTGGCCTCTGAGCACAGCCCGCTAAAGCCTTGCTATCAAAGTGTACTGCCATCAAATGAGCAGTACAACGTCAAAGTATACTACGACTATCTTAGTTTACTGCGACATCGTAGTACACTATTTTTGGACCTGACTGAGAGGCAACATGCATAAAATAAGTTCTGGCTAAGTAGATTTGATGGTTGAAAAGAAAATTAAGTCTCTATCAATAAAAAAATATTTCTGAGAGACATTCACTTCAAAGCATAGGAATCAAATGTTGTCCATGGCTGAATGGCTTATGGCCCATGACTGAAACCTCCAAAGGCTCATTTTCACAGACCAATCAGATGGCGAATAAGCGAGGAGGACAAAAGAAACCTGTGAAGTTTTTTCTAAATTTTACCTTCCTTTACAAAACGCAACCAGGACAAAAATCTACTCTCCAGATATTTGGGTATACAAATTTGGATGCCAATTCACGTTTTATCTCCAGGTTTGGCGGGTTTATGGCCCCTCCAATTCACACACAAACCGATGAGGTGCTGAGCCTTGAACAATAGGAAGTCTGGCCGAGAGACAACAGTAGTAACAATAGTGATTGATGTAAGAAGGACCCAAAAACACCAAAATCTGCGTTTTCAATTGTTCTTGCTATTGTCTTTCTGCCAAAGTTTCTTTTGTTCAAGATTCAATGCCCCTATGGTTTCCATGTGAACTGAAATAATTCATGAAGGTTTGTTTACGTATTTCAAGTCATGTGGCAATACTCTAGGGAAATTTCTGTATTATACTACAGTTTGCATTCATGGCACAAGTTTTCATTGTGCAAAATATAAGTTATAAAATTCAAAAGAAGTTTTATCAAGAGGTTTTATCACCTGACTTAAAGTGGGGGTAAACAAGCTTCAACAAGCCTTAGCTGATTTTGTCTATTATTGGAGATTTCAGATTTCATCCAAGGGTTGCACTTCAACAGAGCTGATTTCCAAGGGGCAATAAAATATTAATTACACTATTAAAAACCTACTTACAAGAAAATTTGTACACAGTGTTTAACAGTTAAAAGAAACTTATCTCTAACTAGATGGTTTAAAACTATATAGAGATGACACCTGCTTAGACTCAGGAGACACCATAACTCCTTGAAACCTGGAGAGATTTTAACCAGCATCCAAACTTGTACACCCGAACATCTGGAGAGTAGATTTCTTTAAACAAATTGGGAAATTTCCAGCAGTTTTTTCTCCTGGTTGCCTTTTATGAAGGTAGCTAAAATTTTGAAAAATCTTCACAGGCTCCTTGTCTTCTTCACTTATTCGCCGTCTGATTGGTCCATAAACATGAGGCTTTGGAGGTTTCGGCCATGGGCCACAAGCAAAAATCGGCGGAAACATTTTATTCCTATGCTACACTTCAATGAAAAGATCAACATTACTTGTGTACAACCATTTAGGGTGGCAATACTCTTTTTAGCTTTCTTCAACTACTGTCACTGATTGAATCATGAAATTTTACATACAGGTAATAAACGAAACACAGGGAATTTTGAACAAAAGGCTGGCACACCCCAAGAGAGCCTCACTGATTCTGTGAAGAAAAAACGACTGCACACAGTGGATAACCCAGTGTTATGTTGTTAGTGATAAATACTGCACTGCTTTAGACTGGAAAGTGTGTATCTTGCGTGCTGGTGATAAATCTTTACATTTGCTACAACACTCTCCACTTGGCAGTAGTTAACAGCAGTGCCCAGACTGGAGAGTTTGTATTGAGCACACAACATTCTGCATGCACAAGAACTTACACAGTTTTCAATATGAGCCACGCACTAAACAAAATATCTATTGCTTTAACCTATTGCTCTCAACTGCGTAAACTGCAAAAGTTCTGCGAAATCTTACTTAGGCCCTTTCAACTTGCGCATGCAAAATACAGGCCAGAATCTTTTCAAAATGTGCAACAAAAAATCTGTTGTATCTAAAACATTAACCTGTTGTTTTCTATTGTTATCCCTGAATTTCGGTTCGAAGTTCTTCAGTGCACACAATAATAACAAAGTTTCCAGCCATCTACTACACTGATGATAAAGGGTCATGGACATGAGTCAGACAGTAGTTGCAGCAGTGTGGTGTTTTCATTCAACCTATCTACTTCAGTATTTCCCCCTACTGTTGTGCAAATTGCAATTTTCTACGATCAGTCATGCTCAATATATGGCTGCTGTGTCTGTGCCCTGCGGCCTACTATAGTTCTGGGTTGTCATTTTGTAGGCCTAAAAGCCCAAACGCCAAAAGCAGAAGCACATGCAATGCAAGAAACATCAGCAAGAAACAACTATTTTGCTCTGCATGGTGAGCATCCACTTACCTGAATGAAGTGGTTAGTCCTCTTTACATTCGTTGGGCTCATTTGCAAACGAAATTCCAGGACTTCTCACACTACAATAATCTTGATGATGTGATGTGGCCTGGCTGCTTGGTTCTCAAGATGCAAATTCTCAACCTTCAGAATTGCATTCAAAATGGCGCGTCCTGTGACAAACCTCGCTTCGAACTTTTCGCGCCAAAACTAAAGTGTTCCCCAGGCCCCCAAGCTCCTTCGCGTGTAAAGATAAACGCAACGGTGTCTTTCTACATTGACACGGTGGAGAAACCTGGGATTTTAGTATATGTGCCCTCGTGAGCATTTCAAAACAAGGTTTTTAAGCCTTTCCAATGTTTAGACATTGCTCAAGTACCTTACGAGTAATATGATACAGGTCCTGAGGAAACAAGTGAAAGTAAAGTAAAATGTGTCAAGATTTCCATTGTCAAAATAAATAGCAGTTTCTTGACTCATCATGAGTTGGTACGGGCAGTTTCTTATGAAGAAATACTTGTATCACTAAGATAAAGTTATTTTTCTATATACCGGTACATCAAATACAACAACCTTATAAAGCATAGTGATATTAATAGATAAATAAACGAACTAAAAGTTAAAGCTACATTAACAAAATATCAGCGATTTACTGTCCAAAATTATTTGGCCATTTCATATTTAAAATGCATTGTAATTGTAATTCCCGAGTAATTCCATGATAATTCAGTGCAATTGACATGGCTAGCTGGCACTCTCAATTCCCTTTCATCAGTTTTTCACGTAGATTCCGAAAATCGACGTTGTTTTGCAAAATTGCTCTCCATTTACTTTTTACGTTACAATGAGGTTTTGGAAAATTTTGAAATACTAGCAGTCAAGTCACCGTACGGACATGTTACGAAGCTCTTATTTACACCATTCGATGCAGAATTTTCCTTTCTACATTATATTTAAAATGTGCTAAAGTCCACTTGAAGGAAATTATTTTAGAGGAGGTTTTTTAAAATGCATAGAATGCCGTCATCGGTATTGAAGGGTATTTCTGGATGATTTTAGCCAGTTTCCTTAGTGGGTGAGTCAGAATAAAAACAAAACATTTTCTTCGTAAGAACTTGCAATTGTATAAGAGTCTTGCAAACTGTGAAATCTTTAACCAAGCCCCTAATGCCAGGGATGGCGCCAGCGGGGGTGCTAGGGGGGCAGGAGCCCCCCAAAATTTCACTCAGCCCCCCATCGGCACTTAAATTTTCGACAATTTCTACGTACTGTCGGCATTTTCATAACCTAAACCTCCAGATTTCTTTGCTGCGTTGTCATCTCAGTGAACTTGAACTCATTCATAAAAAATTTCTGACTGTCGGCACTCTGGCAGTATTTGCCCCCCTAGCATTTCTTCCCTGGCGCCATCTCTGCCTAAAGCATTTTAGCCTTGCCAAATTATATTTACACGTGGTATCACCAGCATCACTAGGGGAGAATGAAATAGTTAAAGTTAGGAAACAGAAACAGTGATGTTGTCTTGTCAGCAGCGAGCAAGTCTTTTCAGCAACAAGGAGGAAGGAAGAAGTCTTCCGTTATTTTGTTGCACTGCATCGAATTTCACAAAATGACTACACATACAAATTTCTATAAAATCCATTGTGAAAATAAGAGTTTTTAACTTAGTTTACGAATAACAGGGGGGTAAGGACTGATCACACAATTCAAAACAGACTTTTTCAACAAATGTTGTTGTCGTTGTTCCAATTGTTTGTGTTTGTCGTGAAAAGTTTGGCTTGGTTGGGAAGCTGTTGTGCGGTTTGCTATTCTTGTTTTGTAGGTAAGTTCGTCGTGAACGATTCCTGATTGTTACTCTTCACATATATATATGGTTTTCCTAGTCTTACTTTATAATTCTGATACAACCTCGTACTTGAAATATTCCTCCTTGTGCAAAAATATACTCTGCAAAGACACCGGTGAGATGTGATGGCCTAAATTTTCATTCAGCTTCTTCACTCAGCTGGCGTGTGACGTCACGATAATTTTATTGCTGAAACTGGCAGTGCCAACAGTTTACAGCGAGATCTGCGTAGCAAGGGCAAATTTTGTGAAAGAAAAGATTCAGGTTCCTGAAAAGACAAAGCGATTTGCCCTTCTGAAGAATTGATTTCACACCTCTGAGTGCACTCAATCAAATCAAAATAAACAGAGAGTGCAAAACATCATGGCTAGCTTCGCATTAGGTGTGAAATCTATTTTTAGGAGTTCGCTTTGTCTTGAACAGACCTGAATCCTTTGTTTACAAAATCTGCTCTTATTGATCTGCGTACTATTGTCAATGAAAAAGCACATTTAAAGGCAATCTGTCTCATTCACAATTGGCTGAAGATTGTACAAGGGGATTAAAGATTTGCATGGCAGAATTATCAGAAAAGAATTGGAAAAGAGATCGTTTCGAAGTGAACTGAATTTTTATCATGCAAAAAATTCACAGAGCCTGGGCTCTAGCTCCTTTCCTTTGTCTAAGCTTTGTTCTCTAAACCAATCACCTGCGTGACAGAGCTCCTTTAAGGTGAAAACAAAGGCTACCTGCCTTCCATCCCAGACTGCTATTTATGTCGTTAGCGCGGAAGATCTTCCGCGCGCAATTTCATGTATAACAAAGGAACAACAATAGAACCATTCTTCTTAAAACAATAGCCAGGCACGCATCTTCCGTGCGCACTTTGCAAACTTATCAGTCTGGCTTCCATCCCAAATAGGACAAAGAGAAAGAGCCTGCCCCACATTTTTGCATGCGAAAACTAGTCTATATAGATAGATGTTTATGTATATCAGAAAAAATTGGACAAACATGAAAGTTTGACATTGTGGACCATTATGGAAATAAGGTCAGCTTGACCTTTTAGTGCTATCCCTGCCACTGTAATTAGGGGTGTTTATCTTTACGTTTTTGACATTTTATATCATACGGTATCTATTTTTTATAGAAAACTTGTAAATATTTATTGTGACAAATCATTACATACATTACATACAAAGTCCCATCCACCCTTACATTCTGTTAAAGTATTGCCTACAGTGGTTTCGGGTATTATGGTATGTCAGGTAGTTGGGGACATTATTCAGTAAATGAAGCTTAGGGGCCTGGGGATGAGAAAGAAACTTGTTAATTTCACTTGATGCAAGTCTTCATACCTCTTCATTCATATTTTGATCAATGTTAGGCTGCTGTAGCATTTTGTGTACTCTCTGTATCGCTGATAATGAAGGACATCAAATGAAAGTGATTTCTGGCTGCCGAAATATGCTGACAATGAATTTTTTTCTGTTAAGTGTTCCATAATAGCAGAAACTACTCTAAGTCATATAGTTGACCTAAATCAGTTAGTTTTGGTTGGTCTCAAGTGACACAACTTGTGAGGTTGACTGTACTTATATAGTAAGACAAAATAACTCTAAAAGAATTGACCTCTTCTGAAGAACACTTGTGATTAGCATGATCTGAAATAGGATTCTACTGGGCTCTCCTATTTCTTAGTAGTAGCATATGAGAATATATAAATAGTTTCGCTTCCAGACAGTACACATGTTTTCCTGTGCTAAGAATTCTTTCAGAATATTTTATATTTCTCAACAAAATTCACAGTCTTTCTTGTGGCTCAAGAATTCTTATCAAAATTTGAAGAATTCTTGCAAATTCTTATGAAGTTTTTCAGAGTTCTTGTAATGTTTATGTGTGAAAGGCCTGTACTTTATGTCACATTTTGAATCTAATTTCAGGTGACAAGTTTTCAAGTGATTAATTTTGTTACAGATTTACAACTCAACACTTTTCCTGGCTTAGCATAGTTTTGCTGGTTCCTGAACATGGCAAAGAGGCAAGCATCCCATGCTGGCACTTGGTACAAATCAGAGAGTATGTTAAATCTAACTTACTATTTCTGTTACATTACACTGCTGAGCAAATGAATGAACACATGAAATCTGTTGCTTACACACACAAAGTAATGAGTGATTTAGATGTTTTTTTATAGCTGAAAGACCAGGCTACATCATAGTTAGGTTTTCTGTTTTTATTGATGTTGCATATTATGGAGAAAATTAGAACATAACAAAATCAATCAGATCTACAACCTGTTGAAAGTAATTAAAATCAGTGAGTTTGGTTTTTGTCTTTGCTGCTCTTGTGGATGAGTTTTATAGCATTAATCTACAGAATATGGCCCCTTCTTCAGCAAATGGTACCTGTAGAAAAACAGATTTTAGGAACCAGAAGTATGGGTAGCATTTTGGAAGCTTAGCTGCAAACCTGATCTGACCAAAGACTTGAATTTATCCCCTGGGTTTGGCACTCGTATCTTCTGTGTTTCAGATTGATTTGGACATTTTTATGAACTAACCCAGTATGATCTGCAGTATATCAATTGGTGAACTCAATATTGTTATATTTTCCTAAATTGGATCATTCTTCTCATTTTTGAACAGAAGGTGAATTGAGGTCACAATTAGAATCATATCTGATCAAAGATATGAATTTATCCCCTGGATTTGGCACTCGTATCTTCTGTGTTTCAGATTAATTTGGGCATTTTTATTAACTAACCCAGTATGATCTGCAGTATATTAATTGGTGAACTCAATATTTCTATATTTTCCTAAATTGGATCATTCTTCTCATTTTGAACAGAAGGTGCATTGAGGTCACAATTAGAATCATGGCTTTCAAAAGCACAACATGAGGGCCCAGCTGCAAGAGCTATAATCTCTCCGTATGTATTTACGTTTCATAACTGTTTACTTTGCATACAACAGCAATTAGAGTACTTTCAGGCATGATGCATTACCCGTACAAAAGTACAAGGCTAAACAAAAGAAAGTCTTTCGTTAGGAACAAAAGGGAGACTACTAGAACAGTGGAGTGTCCACTGGGACTCGGTCGACATAAAACACAAGGAGAAAATTAGCGCAGTGCAGTGCTGTGAAAAATATGGTTTACTCTGTTCAGGAGTTATGGGAAGGCACTACCCCTGTGGATAGCAGATTGCGTTCAGTAAATACAAATGAATTTTCTACAATTTATTTCTACAACTAAAATAAATATGGAGCAACTCTTTTCCATAATTTTTCACAATTAAGATATTTATTATGGAATGGCTTTGATTACGGTGCTTCCCCTGCGGATGACAGATAGCATTCAGTGAGTACAGATAAATTTTCTACAAAACGTAAAACTATTAGGAGCTAACGGATTTGACTAGTAGCTACATTACTTATGCTTTGTTGCTCCCTGAAAATCTCATAATGTTAAATGGTGTAGTTTTTTTAGAATTTTCCGTAGTTAAGATAGTTCTCCAGGAGTAGTTCCAAAAGAAAGGGTCTCTTTTGTGGATAGCAGATTACGTTCAATATGTACAGATCGATGTTCTACAAAATTTAAAATCATTAGGAACTATTGGATTTCACCAACAGCTACCATAGTTATGCCTCGAAGCTTCCTGAAGATCTCATACTGTTACATTGTGTAGTTTCTTTTTCAAGAAGTTTTCGCAACGGGGATAGGATTTTGCAATTTCCACTCCTTACTGTGGCCTAGTTGATATTGAAGGGTTTGCTGTAATTTAAAATTAGTGTAGTCTGTGCCTCCAATGGAATTTAAAATAAATTCTCCGCTGAAATTGACTGTTTGCTTCTTTAAAGAAGCTGCTTATTAGGCGATAAAAACGTAATTTTGTTGGTTGAACAAGCGTCGAACATTTGTACAAGAACATCCGCATCTGCCCTCACCAGCAATCAAAATATTTTCGCGCGGGGCACGGGGCGGGGCACTTTTCATGATATACAACTTTTCCTCATCTTGGTAGAAACATAGGAGAAAANTGCATACAACAGCAATTAGAGTACTTTCAGGCATGATGCATTACCCGTACAAAAGTACAAGGCTAAACAAAAGAAAGTCTTTCGTTAGGAACAAAAGGGAGACTACTAGAACAGTGGAGTGTCCACTGGGACTCGGTCGACATAAAACACAAGGAGAAAATTAGCGCAGTGCAGTGCTGTGAAAAATATGGTTTACTCTGTTCAGGAGTTATGGGAAGGCACTACCCCTGTGGATAGCAGATTGCGTTCAGTAAATACAAATGAATTTTCTACAATTTATTTCTACAACTAAAATAAATATGGAGCAACTCTTTTCCATAATTTTTCACAATTAAGATATTTATTATGGAATGGCTTTGATTACGGTGCTTCCCCTGCGGATGACAGATAGCATTCAGTGAGTACAGATAAATTTTCTACAAAACGTAAAACTATTAGGAGCTAACGGATTTGACTAGTAGCTACATTAGTTATGCTTTGTTGCTCCCTGAAAATCTCATAATGTTACATGGTGTAGTTTTTTTTAGAATTTTCCATAGTTAAGATAGTTCTCCAGGAGTAGTTCCAAAAGAAAGGGTCTCTTTTGTGGATAGCAGATTACGTTCAATATGTACAGATCGATGTTCTACAAAATTTAAAATCATTAGGAACTATTGGATTTCACCAACAGCTACCATAGTTATGCCTCGAAGCTTCCTGAAGATCTCATACTGTTACATTGTGTAGTTTCTTTTTCAAGAAGTTTTCGCAACGGGGATAGGATTTTGCAATTTCCACTCCTTACTGTGGCCTAGTTGATATTGAAGGGTTTGCTGTAATTTAAAATTAGTGTAGTCTGTGCCTCCAATGGAATTTAAAATAAATTCTCCGCTGAAATTGACTGTTTGCTTCTTTAAAGAAGCTGCTTATTAGGCGATAAAAACGTAATTTTGTTGGTTGAACAAGCGTCGAACATTTGTACAAGAACATCCGCATCTGCCCTCACCAGCAATCAAAATATTTTCGCGCGGGGCACGGGGCGGGGCACTTTTCATGATATACAACTTTTCCTCATCTTGGTAGAAACATAGGAGAAAACAATTGTTTTGATCACACCAACATCCCAAAATTATGACAATTGAATCGCCTCCCAAACTCTGTGAATGTTCAGCGGATTTGCAAGGTTCTGGTGTCTAAAATTACTTGTAGATCTCGGGGAAGGTGTTTTTATCATACAGCCTGTTCATTGTATCGATATTTTCTAATATTCAATCAAACGTTGAACAATTCTTTTCGCACATCCCATATGTTAATGGAAAATTTTGTTATACACGAAGAAGGTATTTGTTATGATTGTTATGAATTGTTATTTGTTTGTTATGAAGGTATTTGTTATGATTTTTCTTATATTGAAACATGAGTAAAATCGAGTTTACAAAAATTCTTATACAGGGTGTCCCAAAAAAATTGTGCCCCGTTTGCCTGAAGATTGTGACAAAAAGGCGAAAGATCCTCGCCAAACTTTTATTTGATGTTGCTCTTCAGATGTTTAAATAACGTTTGCTGCCATCCCCGTAAAAATCCGTTGGAAAGTGATGGAGCTATGGCCTTCAGAAGACCAAATTTACCTGATGACTGAAACCATCGGTCGGCCATTTTGTATTACTATTTTGCGGTGATAAATAGCTTCGTGTGGGGTAAGAAATTGTTACTGTGAGATGTAAGAAAATGGTTGAACTCTCTAAAGATTATCAAAATTTATTACGAGAGCTATGACATTGAAGGCTGCTGTTTCATTTCATCCATGAAGCCATTTATTGCTGCAAACTAGTAAGACAAAATGGCCGACCGCTGGTCTCAGTCATTAGGCAAATTTGGTCTTCTGAAGGTCATTGCTCCATCATTTCTCAACGGATTTTTACGGGAATGATAGCAAACTTTAACTGAATATCCGAAGAGCAACGTCATGCAAAAGTTTGGCAAGAATCTTTTGCCGTTTTGATGCTATCTTCAGGTAAACGGGGCACAATTTTTTGGGACACCTTGTGCACGATATACTCGAAGAAGGGCCTACAAACCTTGATCAAATTAGAAAGAATTTCCTTTCCCAAAGCAATATGCAATACGTTTCATATCCCTAAACGGCTAAGAAGTGCTAGATGCAAATGTATTAGATCAGATGCGATGCTGCTTGCTGCTTTTATAAAGAATCGATTGTTAACTGCATCAAATGTTGATTGAGGCTGATGTTTAAATTTCATATTGTAGCCATGCTGGTTATGCGTATTGTGGATCATGTGCAGCTCATGCATACAAGCAGATAGACCCAAGAAAAATGTGAGTTGCTGCATTGGTAGAATATTCTAATAAAAATTCCACTGCAAAGCAGCATGATATTCTTTCTTGTGCAACCAATAGCTTTGCTAACTAATTTATTTTGATTCGATATAATATTATAGCTAACAATATATACACTATATAAAAATATATACACATATACACCTTCGAGATCGATATGTATGCTCCGTCTGATTTTGAAAAGTCATTACTGATGATAGTCTGCGTGCAGACCCAATATTCTGAAGAAGAAAGGGTCTGCGCAACAACGACCAAAAGCTTGCTACCGCACAATTCTGGGTTTCAGGGAAAATAATTTATGCAATCATGAGTTGATTAATTCATGCGTGTCGTTTTGTTGCTGTCACAATATGCTGTCACACATTTGTGTTCAGTCGTGTATTGTGTTGTTTGTTCTCGTCACTTGTATGTTTTGCATTGTATTGTGGCTTTTGTTTTGAACGTTTAATTGTTTATTCGTAAAAGGACCCAAGAGGACTGGAAAAGGTGTGATCGTTAAAGATGTGTTGTTTAGCGTGTTGAAAAACATGTCGTTCGCTATTATCATAGTCATAAGAG
>REGL01000950.1:50339-67052 GCA_004194395.1 Aurelia aurita complex sp. Pacific
TATCACCTGACTTGAAGTGGCGTAAACAGGTCTCGACAAGCCTTCGCCGATTTTGTCTATTGGAGAGGCAATAACTCCGCCAATCCTGAAGATATTTTAACCGGCATCCAAACTTTTACTCCCAAACATCTGGAGAGTAGATAGCTTTAAAAAAATTCGGGAAATCTCAAGCAGTTTTTTGTCCTGGTTGCGTTTTATGAAGGTAGGTAAAATTTAGGAAAATCTTCACGGGTTTCTTTTGTCTCCTTCGCTTTTTAGCCGTCTGATTGGTCCGTGAAAATGAGGCTTTGGCGGTTTCGACCATGGGCCACGAGCAATCGGCTATGTACGACGAATGATTCCTATGCTATTGAGACAACATAGGCTGTACTCCACCTAGCCCAAATAATACTTTCAGCAAACCTTCTCTGCCATCAAGCTCACTGTGTTGTACCTGCTACGTACCTGCTACGCACCTACGTAATATAATTTTGAGCTTATGCAGTTTGTTTGCTTTATCCAGAAAAAAGCTCTTCTTTTTCTCGACGGTGACTCGTCTCTTCATTGCAGTTTCGATCCCACCTTGGAAATTTCCGACTTTCAGGACTACGTACGACGTACGTACTACCTACCTGCTACTGCTACGTAGAGTGAAGAGATTCGCAAATGCGTTGTGGTCACATCGGGATGAAGGACCAGGACGCTGCTTCGATAATCTTTACTTCTCAGCGTCCTAAAGCTACCCTCAGATGCGAGGTAGAAATATAGAAAAGAAAACAGTGTATGCAGTGTATGATATCTTTTTGTTTTTTTAACGTTTGAAGATATCGGTGAAGTGGAAGTCTTGGATCAAACAAAAATTCTTTGCTCTAAGCAAGGGTGGATTTAGTAAAACAAAAGATTCAGGTCTCCGACAATTACAAAACGATTTGCCTTTCTAAAGAATATATTCACACGTCAGCGCAGCCGACCGTGGTATTTTGCTCTCTCTGTTTATTTTGATTTCATTGAGTGCACATAGAGGTGCAAAATGTATTTGATGATGTCGAAGAATTCAAAGTGAACGTGCAATAATGCTTGTCTATAAATACCGGGTGAGTAAAAAATCAACTCGTTTGATGGGCTGTGGGATAAAAAGTACATGGTTGATATTCAAAAGTAAACGGTTAATCTATCAGACAAAAGGCTAATAACTGAGATGTGAAAATTTTCTTTGGTAAAATCACTCATCATTTTGACCCAGCAATTAGGAAAATGCTGGTCAAGGGTTTGCATGGCAAAGAGAATTCCACATTCGATTCTGGCCCATTATTTGCTTGCCATTGAAATCTAAATTCAATACAATTTACAGTTTCAGAAATAGAATGTACATTTCAATGGCAAGTAAATCATGGACCAGAATCGAACGTGTAGTTTTCATTCCCATAAAACCCCTTGCCAGAATTTTCCTAATTTCTGGGTCTAAAATATAAGTGATTCTGCCAAACAAAATTTTCACATCTAAGTTAACCTTTGATTGATACATTTTATTTAAGTTTTGAATATGAGACGCGTACTTTTTATTTCATGGCCCGCCAAATGTTTTAGCTTTTTTTTACTTACCAGCTAGAACAACGAAAACATTCAGGACATAGCATTGTTTCTGTGGCCCTCTATTATTCACGGCGCATAGCCATCTTTGATTTGAATAGGATATTTTTAGACTTTGTTGCTCATTGCAAATGCAAGCTTTAGACCTTACACAAACCCTTTAATGTTTCTTTTCAAAAGTCACCGTTGCTCTTGCTCTATATTTTAGGTCGAAGGTTCAGATACATATATTACGATAAATCACATGGTAAAATACATCAATCAATAGAAAAATTAGATAAGATGGTAAGCATTTATCTTTGTCTTTTTCCTAGCGCATCCCCCTGTCAAAGGAAAAGAATTCCTAAGAGATTAGTATTCTTAAAATATTAGAGAGCAGGAAAGCCACAAAGCGATGCGAGAGTTGATGCTGAGTTCGTTTTGAAGGCAGTGCTCAGCAAAATAAAAAATATTTACTTTTTAGAATTGACATTAAAAGCAAGTGCATGCTTTTCGATTTCAAATTTTCTAACCTTAGTTAAGACTGATTCACATTACTTGATATAGTAAAATACTTCTGTTGTCATTTCAACAGGGTATGGCCTTAATCGAAAAGTTGGATGCCACTGGTTTCAACCAATACTTGAAGGACTATTCAAATACGATATGTGGAAGACATCCAATCGGAATCTTTCTGAATGTAATTATTTCTTTGATTCAGTTTTACCTCTTCAGTGCTGTGCAGTTTTTACCAATTTTGCAGGTTGACTATGAAAAATCGCTCTCTTTGAAAAGTCATTGCAGCAAATGTACTTGCACTACCTAGTGCCCATTAAAACAAACCGCTTTTGACAGGCCATGATAAATCGTACCCTTTACTGATTTCGAAGATTCATGACTCTTTATCTAAAGTCCAGAATTAGATTCTAGAATTCATTGTACATTTTTTTAGTCTTGTATTTCTTGAGCTTTTATCGAGTTTCTTAATATTATTGGTCTTGAAAACACCGAAACGATGGCAAACCGTTGATCGAATTTTCGGAAGACTCGAATGACTAGACAAAGAGAAACATTTTTGTGATGAGGCTCAGTGGTAGCACAGTTAACTACCAATCTTTCTTAGCATATTGTCTTATTTTAAGAATTACGTGATTACATATGCCTAACGACGTATTACACGCAAAGCAAACATTATTATTNCAAATGTACTTGCACTACCTAGTGCCCATTAAAACAAACCGCTTTTGACAGGCCATGATAAATCGTACCCTTTACTGATTTCGAAGATTCATGACTCTTTATCTAAAGTCCAGAATTAGATTCTAGAATTCAGTGTACATTTTTTTAGTCTTGTATTTCTTGAGCTTGTATCGAGTTTCTTGAAACATTTTTGTGATGAGGCTCAGTGGTAGCACAGTTAACTACCAATCTTTCTTAGCATATTGTCTTATTTTAAGAATTACATGATTACATATGCCTAACGACGTACTACACGCAAAGCAAACATTATTATTCAATTACCAATGTGAAAGTTGATGGTTCGAGTCCCTGCCCTGCTGAGCCTCCTACGTAGAGTGAGGAGAGTCGCTAACTCTCTGTAATTCCAGGCTAAAGGAATCACAAGGTGTGGTCACACCGAGAGGAAGGACCAGGGACGCTGCTTTGATAAGCTCAGCTTCTCAGCGTCCTAAAACTACCTTTGGATGCTATGTACTTACAATGTACAAATATGGAAGAGTTTTCGTGTGATGATTTGTGGATTTAGAAATCAATTAGTTATGATTTGCTTCACGAACTTGCGTTAGTTCAAAAGTGTGGAAAATTTAGCATTACCTCTAATGATGCAAATAAATGTGTTTCCTTTTGTAACTTTGTTGAACCATATTTTGGTGCAAGTGCCATCATGATTGTGAAGGGGGTTACAAAGACTGTGAATCGCCATGAGATCAAGCAACCATGGAATTTCGTTGAATTGTTACACGGGGAATGAGGCACGTCATTGCAACTATTCCAGAATTTCGCAGCAGGCAGGTCTTTGAGCTAATGTCGATTTCTAAATCCCCAAATTGCCACGAGAAAGTCTTCTCTTTGTTCATTCATGCCGAGTTTTCAGAAAATCTGATCGATGTTTTTGATTTATTTCAATGTTTTCGAGATTGAAGATTAAAAAACTTGATTATAGCTCAAGAAACAAAAGATTAATAAATTGCCAGGATCTAATTCTGGATTTTGCTTAAGATTAAGGCATAAATCTTCAAAATTGGTTCAGTTTGCGATTTATCGTGGCCGTCAAAAATGGATGGTTTTTTGCCCACCCGGTGTAATAATCAAAACTGAACTTGTACTGGGTGCTCCAAAGGAAGGTTCAGGCATTTGAACAATTGTAGTACATAAAATTACTGGATTGATTTTAATGTATTGAATATATTTTATAGCAGAAAGACTTAGATATTTTTGTGTTTTTCGCACGATTTTATGAGTAAGAAAAACATAGGTAAACTCAACTTTACGAAAATTCTTTGGTTGCGAAATAACTGAAAAGGGCCTAAAACATTCAATGAAATCGTAAGCAGTCTCTCACACGGAACAAGACGTAAGGCATTCACTTCTTCCCAAGTGGTATAAGAAATTAATTTTTAAATAAATACAAAGTTTTTCGATTTCATGACAATAACTCTTCAGACGACATCCGTGTAGTGTCATCCTTTACAAAGTAGTATCCTTTACGATTTGATTGAGAGTGGTTAAGAACATTTTTCATGCATGCTGCAAACAAAAGGGATTTTTCGTAAAATCGAGTTTACTCATTAAAACACGACAAAGCTCTCAAAAATATTTCTGTCTTTCGGTCAGACTTTACTCCACTCTAATCCATCCAGTGCTCTAGGTACTATGAATTTTCAAACGCATGCACTTTTTTGGCGCAGCCGTTGATGACTAAAGATTGAAGTATTTTTGGATTTTTTGGTTATTTTCAAAATAATAGTCTCTTGGTAAATTTGAGAGATACAAAATATCAGTAATTGCAGGACAGCCTGAAAATGGCCTCAGCTACCTCATTTTCAATTCATAAATGGTAGGTTCCCTTGATTATAGCTGGCGATTTTTTGTCAATTTTTCGGCAAGCTGCTTTCTGAGTCATAGCGATTTCCCGAAAATTGTAATACTGATATGATTTCTAATCCCCCTAGTTGTCTTCAATCTTTCGCACTTGCTGATACAGATGGCAACTATAGTGGTGGAATTCGGAACTGTCAAGCTCTTAGCTTACCAGCTTTCGTATTAATTCATGTTAATCTTCTCTTTTTTCAGGCCGTTGAAGTTGCGAAGAGAGAAAGACCCGAAGATGATTATAGATTTAAGTTTTTATCTTATTCTCAATCTGGCGCCTGCATCGATATGACCGACAGCTCAGTCAGCTATGCGGCAGGTGCATTAACAGTTTAGATATTTTAGTGACTTATTTCTTGCTTTAATAGTTATTCGTTCATGATTACAGGATAGCTGCCAACTTCATCTGCTATTTTGTCTTTTCAGTTACCCGGAAACTTGAAATTGTGCTTCAGTCGGGGGTCTTTTGAGTCCAACTGCCTTTCAACGAGAATCACTCAGGGGTATTTAAGTTGAGGCCAATAGGGGAAAGCAAAGAGAGGAGAGATGATAAAGGCATTTAAAGCACGGGGGGGGGGGTTCTTGGGTAAATTTTGGGTCGGGTCTGCCGGGAGCATATTCAAAATGGTACCGTTGGCTAAACTAATTTTTACGAAAATGGTACCCTTAGCTAGACCAACTTTGACCGTTCCCTAGACCAATATTGTCAAGTATGATACCCTTGGTACCAAAAAATATGATGGCATGACCGTTACCTAGACCAATATTACCAAATATGATACCCTTGTCTGGACCAAAATTGCGAAAAAGTGTACCCTTGGCTAGACTAGAAGTCCGAAAAAGTATACCCTTGCTCGCGGCACATTCCCATGTACCTTTACTATGGAAGAACCCCCCCTCCCGTTATTTAAAGTCAACCCAAAGTGCCCTTGAACCACCCCGATCTCATGTTTGGTAAACTTGCACCAAGTCTATTTCTTTTAACGATAAAATTCATCAAGGTGAATACAGATGTACAGGAATTAAAATTGGATGAAGTTGAATTCGCCTGGAGAAGTGTTGCCTTGATAAAGAAATGCACATGCTTGAAAGCTTTTCGTAGAATATTAAGAGTAATGCATATGGATCGGGTGCACCGAAAAGAACTTCACTTGCTTGAAAATTCGTTATGCGGAGAATAGTTGAAGTATTTCAATGAATCGAAGTTTTGTTGCTAGCCAAAGAGCTGAAGCAGTTGAGTTAGTTTTGTTCTTTTTTTAGCATTTGAGGTAGAAGTAAATTTAGTTTACAAAATATATGTAACTTCGTAATGTGTGAAAGAGGCATAAAAACCGCGATCAAAAATAATACTTTTGCAAAAATCACTCTCCAAGCCTTGAGATAAATGAAGTGTGTTTGCAGGCTGCTAAAGTGAGATTACTGATCCCTTTTTCATGCATTTCGAAATAAAGGAATTTTCGTATATCCCATTTTACCTATATATACTATGCACAAACAAGGACAGATTTTGTAATACAATAGCACGAGATGCGTTTGGTGACACCTGAATTCAAAGCGATTAGCGACTGCAGACAATGGAAATTCTCTCAGCCATGAATTCGAAACAAACGAAGCCGCAAAAGTTTTTCTGAAGCCAAGTTGCTAGCGCGCTCATTGTGCATTTCAGAATGTGTTTTTAAGAGCAAACATGAGCATATATCGAAAGAAGGATATATCTACACATCTACTGCGGGCATTTTATTTCTTTGATTCAGAAGCGGAGCAGTAAGTGTTTTCATTACACCAAAAAAATAAGAGAATTGAATCGCCTACCAATCGGCTTCTGATCCAAAGAAATAAAATGCCCGAGGTTAATGTGTAGATATATCCTTCTTCTTTCGATCTATGCTCATGTTTGCTCTTAAATACAATTTCTGGAATGCAAAGCAAGCGAGCTAGTTACCTGGATTTCAGAGAAACTTTTGTGGCTTTGCTTGTTTTGAATTACTGGTTGAAAGAATCTCCTTTGTCTGCGATCTCTAATCGCTTTGAATTACGGTGTCATTCAAAACCAACTCGTGCCATTGGCTTACCAAATCTGTCCTTGTTCTATGTACAGAAAAATAGAGGAAAAATCATGGAAAACGCTTTCGGCTATCAACCAAACTTTGATTCATTCAAATACCTCGCACCAGGGCTGGAAAAGATTTTTTAGTGCCTCCGACCGGTGAAATGCACAGGCAAGGGGCCTCCAAAAATTTTGAAAAGAATTGTCGTGAGAGTAGCTGTTTGAACAGTAAAAGGTTTAAACTGCATGAAACATAATGCAAGCTGTTATTGTTTGTCAGCCTGTGGCAAGTTAAAACACTAACGATAATGTCTACCAAATGAAAAATATTATCAGAATGCTTTTATTTTGTACTTTGTTATCGTTATTGAACAATTTGTGCATTAGAATGGCACAACATTACATTTTAAGAATTTGTCATTGAAGTCTAGATTATTCCACTTTGAGATGGACTTTTAAGGTAGCCTAAAATATCGAGGTAAATGTTTCATGGCTCCAAAGCCTTATTTTTTTGCCGGCTGTTGTAAGTTTATGAGTTCAAGGGATGTACCAACACCTCAAGTTTTGATTAAGTATTTAGAACCATCAATTTGCTTTGTTTTATGTTTTACAATTTTCCTCGGTGTCTGTCACAACTTGCCCCATGCCCAGGCAAGTCGCAACTCTTCAATCTCAATTTTTCTCCCATCTGCGAAAAAACTGTAGCCCCACCAACAAAAAATAAATTGCATTCGGCAGCCAATGGCCAAACCTGGCAAATGGTGGTAGCACGAAGAACCTGCATGTTGCGTTTAAGGACAAACATGCCATTTTTTCCAAAATGTGTTACAACAAGCCCCGGCCTCCCCTAATATCAAAATACCCACACATTTCCTAGTTGATTAATACGATTAGCTGTTTTCAAGTAGAAATATAAGCATTGCGTTAGCATTGTCAAAGAATGCATGGACATTATTTTTGTGTTGGTCTGTAAGCTCATTTTGGAAAGAATTTAGGTATGCTGGAAGAAATTTTATGCCCAGTGGAATATAGCAACTTACAATCCTACTTGCAAGGCATTTTGGCAAGGTTTTGCAGGAAATTTTGATTTTCGCTGCCAGGAAGAAAACCTGGTTTCTAGCTTTAGTTGAATATGTCGAGTGACGATATATGAAAGGAAAATTAGCATGTAACTGTAAAAAAAGACTCTTGGCAAGTTTGATGATACTTTGTAAAAATCTATGGCTTAAAAGCAGAGCTTCCAAGCTGTGCCTGGCTAAATGAACCAAAGAAACATTTATCAATTTTAGAAGTTAGTTCTGCAGACATTTTCAAACGCTTAAACTTTCTAACATTCAATCGGTATAAATACCACGGAACAGATCTTAATTATTGAAAGTGCAAAAATCAGTTATCAACAATTTCTTCCAGTTTTCAAGTAAAGAGTTTCTTATAAAAATACGTTAAAATCTTAAGAAACAGCCAAAAAACGACAAGAAGATATTCTGAAGTTACTATTGTCTACCTAACTTTCGATGCAGTAATATGAGGCTCTTTCTCTTTCACAAAAATCTCATATAAGACATTCTATTGAAAAATTAAGAGTGGAAAATATCTTCAAAAAAGACGTTTCAGAAAAGTTTAAAAAGTGCCTCCATTGTTTTGTCAGATTTTACAACATGCCTCCGACCGGCGGTCGCGTGGTCGCGCACTTTTTCCAGCCCTGCCTCGCACAATACGGATTTTCAAACAGTCCAAGTTATTTTTGGTCCACCTGTTGTGGTAGTGTTTGCGTTTGCATTGTTTGCATTGAAATTGGAATTTTGTGTTGCAAGCTTTCCAAAATCAAAATTGTGCGAACATAGATTTTAATGCAGGTATAAATTCTAGAAAGCCTGTGATAATCGCAAGTCATTTCGTTTTTCATCAGAACATTTCAGCCAGTTGTTATCGAGAGTGAGTTGGCATATATTCTGGTCTTTAGTTTATTCTAATCACTCATATCCTGGCTTCCACCGGGGGGGGGGGGCACTACATATACTTTGTGATCAATTTTCACTATTTTGGTATAAGGTTGGGTATACATTTTCGGAAATTGGTATACGGTCGGGTATACTTTTTACAAAATTGGTATGAGGAACGGGTATGTTTTTGAAGCTTGGATGGCACGTCCCTGACCAAAATCTGGACAAGGGCACCACCCCCTTTGCTCGCTCCATCAACGCAAAATGCGGAAGTTTCGAAATTTTGCGCGCGTAAAACTGAAACCAGTCGAAACCGAAATCGAAACCACGACACGAAACCAGAAAAACCAGTGAAGCCACAGTTTGCAAACGAGGCTCCGCACTGACGAAATTGAAGATGGCGTCTGCAGGCATGGGCCTAATTTTCTTTTTCGGTGTATATTTGCTGCTGTTTTCAACCAGGATAGGTTGCGGAAAAGATAAAGTGAAGAATGAGAAAGCAAGAAAGATCAATAAAGATGTGAGAGATTATTCAGATGTTGACGTTCACCGTTTACTTGATCAGTGGAATGTGAGTAAAGCTTTTAATATTTCGATTTTGTATTGATCGATATTAAGCCTAGGGTCACACCTCCAGTCTGCGGACACTATTATTTAATTGGTAATTTTCACCACTTAGAAATCGCGTACGAACCTATGGCGCACCACAAAAGTAGTTTAAAACATGTGCTATCAGAATATCGAAATGAAATTTTAGTCAATTTCTCCACACAAAAATCTTCGCTCATTGTCTTGTTGTCTCTTTCCATTTGGCGGCCATGACCTCCAGTCTGCGGACATGTAATAAATTCACTACAAATTTGCCTAAAAGCGCATTATTTCAGAATATTTCCAATAATTTAGCCATTGCTAACTCATTGTCATACCTTGCAAATCACAATGATTCCAAATAATAAGCTCTCAATTTAAGCCAAAAGTAACAAAACAAATCAATGATAACATCCGGTACTGGGTAAAAATTGGGCCTAAATCACCGCTTTTCCACAGGGCCTCAAAGCGCACAAGAAACAAATGGAAACACGTGTCCGCAGACTGGAGATGGAGATGTCAGTAATGGGTTGAACTTTAACCCCCCTGAATCCTGAATACAAGACGGAATCACCAGAGCTCTCAAGGGAATTTGAAAACGAAGCATCATCAACAATCGGAGCGTGAAAAAGTCTCAACGGAACATTTGGCAATGATTTAACTCACAAAGTTTGAATTCACTGGTTTATTGACTGATGCTGGCAATGGAAAGGATTCTTGGCTGTCAATTTTCGATTTGCTCAGAAGATGATCTGCTTTGCCTGATGAAATTATCGACGGAAATTTTCGAATGAGAATAAAACGAGGTTTCAGTGACCAAAAAATTGCGTGGATTTACGGTCTTTTTATTGACAAAAACAAGAGTTTTCACTTGTTGTCCGCATACTGGAGGTGTCCGCAGACTGGAGATATGACCCTATCACAATAAATCTATCAATCAAGGCCCAACAAGGCCGCTGAAGTTTCCCTCAAACCAGCAGGGCAAACTCGCCTTGTGCAAGCGAAAGAAAGGTGAGAGAAATTGCGTGCTTATAACAAAAGAAGAAGGGTAAATCTAAAGTGCTGTCTGGCGGATTTTGTTTATTTGATTCAGATTCAGAAGCCGCAGAAAAGGCATTGAAACGATTACCAAAACAACAGCTCCTGAGTCGAATAAACAAAATCCGCCAGACAGAACCTTAGATATCCCTTGTTCTTCATGCTCATCTCTTAAAACCCACCTTTTGCTTGCACCAAGCAAGGTGAGATGAGTTTGCCCTTGGTTTCAGTGAAACGTTTGCGGCTTTGTTTGTTTTGAATTACTGGTTGAGAATAATTTTTTGGGGCTAAAGCAGTAGTATATCGCACACCTATAGGGTTTTGGTATAGGGTTTAGTACTTGTTTAGTTAGGATCAGTATAGGCACACAGGCCGGCACAGTGTCCGAAACTGTGCCAATTTTCTTTGTCTGCAGTCGCCATTTCCGTTGCCATTGTATTACAAAATTGATCCTTGTTGTCTCACACACAGCTGCTTGATTTTTCACTGAGCTGAGGCCCCCTATATTTATATTTGAAGCATTATTTGGCTGATTTACGTGTGATTTTGTGATTTGGATATTGTTGGCTTGTGAATTCGTGATCAAGGACTCCATCGTTCAGGGTGATTTGTTAAAAAGTTTGTCGTTATTTGATTGAATGGACATTAAAGCATGCTGCGTAATGCGTCTTGATAGTTAACATTAAATTTTCTTGCTTTCTTAGGCAATTTCAAGTCCATCACATACGGAAAATCACAAGTCATGGCATTTATTTGATTCAAAGGATAAGAAGGGCATCTAGGGGCCCTGGGGGTACTCTCATTATATGGCCTAACAGGGGGGTCCAGTCAGGGTTAAAGAGGGCCAAAGCAAACATTTTCAAATATACCCTCAAATGGTAGTATATGTTTACAGAAACCCCAAATGGTAGTTCACGAGGCAGGAATTTTAGAATACCCCCAATTGGTAGTATGTGTTTGACAAATAGGGCCATTCGGTAGTCATTTTGTTAGGCCCTCAAACCGACTGGACTTCCCTAATAGGCCATAATAGAAGTACTCCCGGGCTTGGGGCTAATATTCCCCCTCCACTTTTTTAAAGATCTAAGAATTTGCACAAATTTAGGAATCTTTTTTTGATGAGGATGAAGTTTTGATGACAGTCTAACGGAAGATTGGGAGTTTTGATTAAGCAGGGACCAGGACACCATCTGGGCTTTTGAAGGGGTGAAAGCTACTCCTCCAATTTTTTATAGATAGAACTTTACAAAGAAAAATTTTTTATTGTACGGACATATGTCATATGTTTTGACAACATTTTGAAGAACACTGTGGGTTCCAAATTCGTCTCCTACAGTGTGTCCCAAAAAGTACTCCTGATCCTGTTTAAAAAATCACCAATATTTGATGACAATGCTGGTCTCTAATTTTTTTCTGGCAAGNCAGTCAGGGTTAAAGAGGGCCAAAGCAAACATTTCAAATATACCCTCAAATGGTAGTATATTTTTACAGACACCCCAAATGGTAGTTCACGAGGCAGGAATTTTAGAATACCCCCAATTGGTAGTATGTGTTTGACAAATAGGGCCATTCGGTAGTCATTTTGTTAGGCCCTCAAACCGACTGGACTTCCCTAATAGGCCATAATAGAAGTACCCCCGGGCTTGGGGCTAATATTCCCCCTCCACTTTTTTAAAGATCTAAGAATTTGCAAAAATTTAGGAATCTTTTTTTGATGAGGATGAAGTTTTGATGACAGTCTAACGGAAGATTGGGAGTTTTGATTAAGCAGGGACCAGGATACCATCTGGGCTTATGAAGGGATCAAAGCTACTCCTCCAATTTTTTATAGATAGAACTTTACAAAGAAAAATTTTTTATTGTACGGACATATGTCATATGTCATATGTTTTGACAACATTT
The DNA here is from genome assembly GCA_004194395.1 of Aurelia aurita complex sp. Pacific. Classification (NCBI taxonomy): domain Eukaryota; kingdom Metazoa; phylum Cnidaria; class Scyphozoa; order Semaeostomeae; family Ulmaridae; genus Aurelia; species Aurelia aurita complex sp. Pacific. Next base: position 62,517 of record REGL01000950.1, read on the forward strand.
TGAAGAACACTGTGGGTTCCAAGTTCGTCTCCTACAGTGTGTCCCAAAAAGTACTCCTGATCCTGTTTAAAAAATCACCAATATTTGATGACAATGCTGGTCTCTAATTTTTTTCTGGCAAGTAAATCAAAGACTAAATTATGACTATGTTCCAGGTATTGCTGATTCTGTGATTGGTTTCAAAGATTTTTTGGGCTGCGTGATTTTCAAGACTACCTTAAAAAGTACTAATGATTATTGATTTCCATCAGACCCATTCTAAACAAAAGAAATTGTTGTAAATTTGTGGCATGCACACAGAAAGAATGTGAAATATTGCAGTTAGACTTATCATTTTGTTTTCAAATTCAAGCATTATTTTAAGATAAATCTTTGTACTTCATGCAGGAACACACCATGCATTCATATCTCTTACTATTGCTTATGTACTGTAGGTGGATTTTTGATGGTTACTTTTGGGCGGCCTGGGTGAAGCCACCAAACAAACGGAAGAAAACAATGGACACATGCCCACAGCAATGGTGTTTACATGTTTTGTTTATGATTTGGAAACAGAGCCTCTTTAAATATTTGTTGGTGATGCCATTTTACATAGTCTCTATACAACCAGCAGCATCTTTCAGTAAGATTTATTCAAATTAAAAATAATGTGGTGATTTACTTTACTGACAGGAAAATGATGATGATTATGATCCTTCAGAGGATGACGATGACCCAAGATATAAAAAAGCTCCAAAAGTTGCTTTTGATCCAAAACTTATGGCAAGTGACCCACAAGCAATGTTGAAGCTTGCAAAGAAAGGAAAACCACTAATGATATTTGCAACTGTAGCAGGCAACCCAACACAAAAAGAGACTGAAACGATAACCAGTCTTTGGCAGCAAAGTTTACACAATGCACAGATCCAGCTAAAAAGGTTTGTCTTTTTATTTTGAACCTTTAAAAATGGTTCTTATCATTTCATTGTACTGGGTGAGTCAGAAAACATATGGGGCGGGTAACAAGCCACATTTTGGCAAAAAACTCAGATTGTGATATTGAAGTTAGAATGCAAAAGAAATATGAAATTAATGATTGAGATTTAGCGTGTTAACATTGGTCATTTCTTTTAAAATTTGTCATGAGGTTATTTTGGAGAAAGGCTATTTCTATCAAACTCCGCTTCTGAACAATGACAATTAAATGGGTATTCCCCAGAGGGGATATTATCTTTAGTCACACTTGATAAATAATAGCATAGTCATAAACAATGCATGCCTATTTCAATTTTTGGTCAGAGAAACAGTATTTTTGTCATGGTTTTGAAACTCACACAAATCCAGTTGATGCCTCTTTTACAACTCTCTTGAAATACGATTTTGCAAAATCACTTTCAAAATCACAGAATGGAAAGACTGCTTTCAACCAAATAAATTTTAGAATTCTTGAGAACGATCTGCAAAGAGTTAAGAATGGTATGGTACATCAAGCACCAGAAATTGGAAGAAAATTTGCATTCTCATTAATGTGGATTCCCTAATTGATTTGTTAGTGTAGCTCCTTCTTAAAGATTCACTCATTTGTTTTACAGATATACCATTGCTCAAAATAGGGTGCTATTTCATTTGGATGATGGAAGCCAAGCATATGATGTCAAGGACTTTCTAGTGAAACAAAGTAATTGTGCAGCTGTTGAGTTTGAAAATCAACAGTTCCCTGCTGCTGGTGCAGGAAAACAAAAAACAGAACTTTAAATTAAGTAAAGCCAATGAATAAATCTTCCAGCTGTTTGTAAAAAGACTCCTTGATCAAGTGACTTTTTCAATATTTGATTAGTAAGCGATCTTACAGTACAGGCCTTTGTGTAGATTAACATGACAAGAAATCTTTACATTATGATAAGGATTCTTAAGTCATATGAAAACTGCAGACTAGAGTTGTCTAAGCAATAATGCTTAGGCTGGAAAATCATTTTAATGTGCACAAGGCCTGTACTGTATATTTGTATCAGTATGATGCACTTTGGAAATTTGAAAATTTTATAGAAAATGTAGAAATGGTGCTTATCCAAGGATAAATAAGGGTAACCAAGTTAATGAAGAAATGCAGGAAACTGTTGAGAGATAAAGGAAGCGAAAAGCCATAATTTTTACTACCAATAACGGTAAAACCAATTCGAAAGAGGCTAAAACCATGATCTGTCAGCCCCTACAATCCCCACCTTTAACCATCAGACTCGTACAACAGTTTTGTGAGCATGAGTGCTGCTAGCTACAACTGTCTCTCGTACAAAATGATTTTATAGCAATGGGTGAGGTGCTTGGCTGCAATTTCAAGATGTACAGGGTGTCCCAGCAAAATTGTTCGACATTTGATTGAATATTGAAAACTAATGATAAAAAGTACAGGTTTCTGGTTAGACAACCCTGTTCCTAAGATTTTAAATTGACTTCTGACGCCAGAAACTTGCGAATCCACTGAGAATTCACCGAGTTACAAGCTTTTGAAGTTCAAGTTTATGCGAAAGCTGAAACCAGACGCCCCTAACTGAATTTTTTTCAAAAAGACGTCCCAAAATCAAGGTAAAAGAAGACTGTCCAATGTTTAACCTCTTGCTGATTTCAGAGCAAACTAAATATGACTTCAAAAGTAATTTGATTCTTGTAACCGTTGCCAAAATTTACTTAAGAATGCAAGGATCCAAAAACACAGAATGAAAAAACTTAATCGATGAGAGACAGGGCCATTCCAAATTGAGCTCAACTGGATTCCTCCAAGCATCCATAGCTTTGATTCAATGTTAGAGAAAGCTAATTTATGGAAAGTGGTTTTTTAAATTCCATTTGATTTGGTTTGAATAAACGAGATGTTACTTTCACAGAATATGCAATTTAGGGGCGTCTGGTTTCGGCTTTCGCACAAAATTGAACTTCAAAAGCTCGTAACTCCATGAATATTTAGCCGTTGTTCATTATTTCGCAATTTTTTAATATTTAATCAAACGTCAACAATTTTTTTGGGACGCCCTGCAGATATTCAATAAGTTAACATATTCCAAGGTGCGAAACATTTTTGATTGCTTTCAAAGACATTTAATATACTATCTCCATTTTTAATTTTTGGGGCATGAGAATTAAAAAAAACCCCTACAGATCTTTATACCGGGTGTCCCACAAAAATGTATACAGATTTGGTTGACTCCAGCGATTCGAATTTAGCTTTAATCAATGGCCAATCTCTCTCAAAATATTCCTCGATAGTTAACTTGAACATAGATACCTCTGTTGGTATTGGTGATTTGAAAGGAGAAATATCAATCTTGAAAGCTCAAATTTGCGTCCACTTGCAAACCAGAGTTTGGCCTTTTGGCCTATGCAAATTCCTGAACATCATCGAAATTAAGAACTGAAATTAATGAAAAATTTAGAAACTTCCCAATGGGTAACTGGGGGTGACTTCTGGAAAACAGAATAACACAAGATCTAATATTGTTCAAATTTCATCAAGGCTATCATTGATTTATACGCTGTGCCTTAAAAAATTGCTTAGGCCAAAAGGCTAAAGCTCTGGTTTGCAGGAAGAGACAAATTTGAGCTGTCAAGATTAACATGTTTGCTCTCAAAGTACCAATATCAACATGCGAGGTATCGCTATCTTTGTTCAAGTTAACTATCGAGGAACATTTTTAGAGTGATTAGGCATTGATTGAAGTTAAATTCACCGCGCTGGATTCAACCAAATCCGTATACATTTTTTTGGGACACCCGGTAGAGCTTTTACAGTTGCCCATTTGTACAAACTTCTTCTGAAATGTGTCTGATTTCTCTTTATGGCAGTTCGAGGAGAGCAGACTCAAAGAGAAATCAGACACATTTAACTGCTGACAAGAAAGGTTAGTGTTTATTAATTTTAAAACTGAAAAATTTCATTTTAAGCGTACTGAACCATTCTCCGCCACCTGTGACTTCTTTTTTCATTCATATAAAATATTACAATAAATCTTACATTCTACTATACCTTCCTAATACTGTACCACACTACAGGGACGATGCCAATGGGAGCGAAGGACAATGACTACCCCATGGCCAATAGAAAAGACACGCAACGTTAAACTACATATGATTAGGTACACTACAAACGATTAAAACCTAATGGATACTATATTAGATTCTGCCTAACATCAGAGGCCAGGTCAGGTTTGAGATGAAATTTGATGGGTCTACGCGTAGGCTAACACGAGCGCAGCTCTTCGTTGGTTTGAGATCGCAAACTTTGCCCGGTATCTAATGAGAAACGGATCATTTAAGTTAAGGGATTTGGTGGTTGCTTGGTACTGAAGTTACAAAGGATCTTAGTCAAACCGACCAGCTTTGTGAACGTAACGTCAATTCGAGTATATTTCTGTTCAAGTCATTAGAAAGTTTTGATCACCATATATTAAAAGCTGCGTCAGAGCATCATTTTAAGATCGGTGATTCGCACATATGGTGGTAGTAATTCAGCAATTCCAGCGAGAAGATCTTGCCGTTGAACATCAAAACGACTATCATGACTTG
>REGL01000950.1:91071-103551 GCA_004194395.1 Aurelia aurita complex sp. Pacific
GGGGGGGGGGCAAGTGGGGGCAACTGCCCCCCTTCACGATGAAAACTCAGCTTGGCGCCCCTTTATTAGCGAGAAAAGCGCCCCTCATCCTGACTCTAACAAACAATTCTCTACCTGTTTTTATTTAAATACAGGCGAAACGTGTAAAGCAAGGCTTTATTTAGTAGTAAATCAAAGAGCTTTCTTTAAAAAGTGTCAGAAAATTTTCGCCCCCCTTCGGCGCGCTCACTTTCCATAGTATTTTTGGCGCCCTCTGTGCAAATTGCCCCCCTTCAACTTCGGGCTGCATCCGCCCCTGCGTTTCGTCGCACTCTCATCAGTTTGGTTCGTGCGAAGAACAAATTAACAATAAAACAGGCCACTTCTATTAGCAGACGAACAAAAGAAATTGAAAATCACACGGCAATAACACCTAAGCCACATATTGGCTAAACTCAATCAACAACCGCCAAAGACCAAAGCCTTTGTCGCCAACTCAAAACGATTGCAAGGTGAAAGTCGGCAGAGGGAGGGATCTCGAAGTTTAATAAACACCGCTTCAAAACCTTGAGGTGGAAGGCAGACCTTGCCCTACCCAAAAATCGGAAACAATCCTCGCTATAGTTGTTACCACACTCATCACTGCTCAGTAAATGAGTACCAATGGCAGAATCACTTTCTTGTTTAGCCGGACCAGCTTTACATTTTCGTTTAGGTTTTCGTCAATTCATTGATTCCTTCATTTCTCGCTGAGCAATTCAACAGAAATTTGCAAAAGGAGCAGATGTTAATTCTTAGGCAAGCAATAGATCACCCCGAGAAACCTAAACTCTATCTTGATGTTAAACTTTCATTAAGATGTGGACTTGAAAAGGATGGCAAAGAGTCATTTCACTCTGATTGAGAAATGAGTGATCTGAAATATTTTTTAAAACAGGTTTCTTAAATATACCAAGTAGACTCAGTACATACACGGTCAGCTTCGTACTGATATGATAGCAATATAGTCCACCTCAATATGGCCTAAATCACCTGCTATTTTTTACTCAAAACTTCCAAGCCTAAACGCCACAAAAAGCAGTTACCAGAACTGCTGTACCATGAAACTAGCTATCCCTGATGCAATTTTTGACATTTTCTTATCTTTCTTATGGTAAACACAACATATTTTCAACGGAGAAGACCTCCGTTTCTGAGCATAAAATTAGAAATTCTCTCCAAACTAAAACTCCGCTTTTGACGATAATTTACAATTAGTGTCTGTATTTGCCATTGGTGTCTGTATTACTTCGCTTTTGACAATTGGTGTCTGTATGAAAATTATATGATTGGTAGCATGAACATTATGGCATAAAGGGAATATCCCTAAATAAAACTTTGGAATATTTAGCCTTTCTTGACAAACTTGAACCCGAAAGTGTAAAACAAAAAATGATAGCAAAACAGTTGCTAGTTTACCCACGATGTGTTAAAAACCGTAACGTAAAGGACCAATGAGATAATGCCTTCTTTGCAAAACCACTGAAGGGAGAAACAAATAAAACAAAATGATTAAAGATATCTTCATGAAAACTCTATGTATTCGTGAAAAATACGACCACAGAAAGGAAGGGTATCTGCAAGACATAAAGATCTTTTGCACCCGATAGATTCTTCAAAAATCGTTATTCATACCCTTGGAGCAAAACTATTCATTCCAGAATCATACAAACGTCTTAAAGAGCCCCGCTATGGTCTTCTCAACTGGACTCGCCGCATGGCAAAGGTTTTCAGGGCAAGCCAAGATTAATGAAGCGTTTTGTTCGTAAACCCTGAAACGCTCTTACATGGGAGTCTCAGCTGACGACTGCATCACAACATGCTTTTCGCGATGCGGATTTGTTCGTTGTGGGAATACGGCATTGCAAAAGCTTGCTTGGGCATCTTTCGGTCGACATAAAGATGGCACATAACTCATACCTAGGTATCTTTTTTCCACCTTTCTATAGGCGGATTTACACTAGGCGAATAAATTCTTGCGAAGCAAATTTGTCGATGCATATGCGCAGAAAATTTTGCGCAGAACCCTTTTTTGAGAATTCACTTCGAAATCGCAGCGAATTTTTCGCTTCGCAGAAAGTAGAATCCATTTCAACTTCTACGCTGCGAATTTTTCGCAGAAGCAAAATCAACCAATCAGAACACATTTTCACAACAGCAATAACGACATTGCGAATGGTTTGCTTGGAAAAGGGCCTAGCCTTCTTCACAAGAAGACATTGCACACGAAAGATAGCCAAAAAGGATAGAAACACAATACTACAGAGCTTGCTGCAGAACCCAGCAAATGCAGATATGATATCTGCTTACCTTGCTGCTGTGCAACAAGAGCAGGACCATGATGGTCGGTCNGCTAACTCATTTCAGGATTTGGAGACCATCGTTTCGCGCCTAGCCTCCTGAAAGCAAAATCATGGAACACAACCTTGGTATAAGGATGAACTTGAAAGGGTTAATCATCTTAGAGATACTGTTTAGTCAGATTAAACAAAAACTGCTCACAGAAAAGCCGATTTAAACAATTCATTGATTTAAACAAATGATTCGTGGTACAAAATTTGAAAATAGCCTTAAAAACGGACTCATCATATTAAACCCATAAACGCAACAAAAACACTGAAATCAGTAGAAAGAAGACTGTTAACTCCTGTAAAAGAAACAACAACCAAAATAAACCTGTAACAAGAGAAAAAACTGTTAAATCCTGTAAGAGAAAACCGAATTTATCTTAAAACCTGAAAGGAAAGAAATAACTTATTAACTCACCAGTAACTCCTGCAAAGATCAACGCGAAATCACCAAATATGCGTTTCGTCAGTGGCGGATTTAGGGGGGGCAAGTGGGGGCAACTGCCCCCCTTCACGATGAACTCAGCTTGGCGCCCCTTTATTAGCGAGAAAAGCGCCCCTTATCCTGACTCTAACAAACAACTCTCTACCTGTTTTGATTTAAATACAGGCGAAACGTGTAAAGCAAGGATTTATTTAGTAGTAAATCAAAGAGCTTTCTTTAAAAAGTGTCAGAAAATTTTCGCGCGCCTTCGGCGCGCTCATTTTCCATAATTTCGCTATAGTTGTTACCACACTCATTACTGCTCGGTAAATGAGTACCAATGGCAGAATCACTTTCTTGTTTAGCCGGACCAGCTTTACATTTTCGTTTAGGTTTTCGCCAATTCATTGATTCCTTCATTTCTCGCTGAGCAATTCAACAGAAATTTGCAAAAGGAGCAGATGTTAATTCTTCGGCAAGCAATAGATCACCCCGGGAAACCTAAAATCTATCTCGATGTTAAACTTTCAATAAGATGTGGACTTGAAAAGGATGGCAAAGAGTCACTTCACTCTGATTGAGAAATGTGTGATCTGAAATATCTTTTAAAACAGGTTTCTTAAATATACCAAGTAGACTCAGTACATGTCGCAGGTTCGCTTTTCGGATGAACTGATATCGGTACTACGACTGATTTCTCTACACTTCCAGACACGATCAGCTTCGTACTGATATCATAGCAATATAGTCTACCTCAATATGGCCTAAATCACCTGCTATTTTTTAATCAAAACTTCCAAGCCTAAACGCCACAAAAAGCAGTTACCAGAACTGCTGTACCATGAAACTGGCTATCCCTGATGCAATTTTTGACATTCTTTTATGTTTCTTATCTTAAACATAACATATTCTGAACGGAGAAGACCTCCGTTTCTGAGCATAAAATTAGAAATTCTCTCCAAAACTAAAACTCCGCTTTTCATGATAATTTGCAATTGGTGTGTGTATTTGCAATTGGTGTCTGCATTACCCCGCTTTTGAAAATTGGTGTCTGTATGAAAATTATATGATTGGTAGCATGAACATTATGGCATAAAGGGAATATCCCTAAATAACACTTTGGAATATTTAGCCTTTCTTGACAAATTTGAACCCGAAAGTGTAAAACCAAAAATGATAGCAAAACAGTTGCTAGTTTACCCTCGATGAGTTAAAAACCGTAACGTAAAGGACCAATGAGATAATGCCTTCTTTGCAAAACCACTGAAGGGAAAAACAAATGAAACAAAACGATTAAAGATATCTTCATGAAAACTCTATGTATTCGTGAAAAATACGACCACAGAAAGGAAGGGTATCTGTAAGACATAAAGATCTGTTGCACCCGATAGATTCTTCAAAAATCGTTATTCATACCCTTCGAGCAAAACTAGTCATTCCAGAATCATACAAACATCTTAAAAAGCGCCGCCATGGTCTTCTCAAATGGACTCGCCGCATGGCAAAAGTGTTCAGGGTAAGCCAAGGTTAATGGAGCGTTTTGTTCGTAAACCCTGAAACGCTCTTACATGGGAGGGTCAGCTGACGACTGCATCACAACATGCTTTTCGCGATGCGGATTTGTTCGTTGTGGGAATACGGCATTGCAAAAGCTTGCTTGGGTAACTTTGGGTCGACATAAAGATGGCACATAACTCATACCTAGGCATCTTTTTTCCACCTTTCTATCGCTTGTGCAGCAAAAGAACCGTAGTTTCATGCTTCAAATAAGCAAAACAAACCAACAAACCCCTCGAAATGTCGCTAATTAGAAAGTTATGGAAGAATATCGCTAATCGTTGATTTTTCCTATAAAATCGTCATCGGTAGCAAAACATCACAAAATATCGGTATCGCTAATACCCCCATAGGCACCCTCAGTTAATGATCTAGCCCGTGAAGGTTTTTTTTGGGAACAGTAGCTAACCCAATGTTAGAAGTTACATCATATTCCACTCTCAGAAAAAGAATCGAGCCCATAGAAAAGCCTCTCATTAACAAAATCGGTAGCGTAGGCTTGCCTTCTGATGAGCTGATTTCAAGGAGTGACTCTGTCTTGGTTGCTAAGTGTAAACATAAGAAAGTCCGAAGAAAACTTCAGAACTCGTAAGAGGCTTATAGGCGTATATGAAAACACGGCGTTCTTATGTAATAAAGTTGAGACAATCCAAGAATTCATTCTATTCACAAGCACAATATCAATATCAATGTCACAAAATTTAATTACACTCTTAGCCCCTTTATATCATACAGGGTGACAAATAAAAAGTGAAACTTCTGTATCTTTAAAAAATCACCGAAAAATGATTATGTTACCGATCATAAACATTTCTTTTCCTGCAATTGTGTCAAAGACAAAGTACATTTATTTCATTCCTGAGAGACAACACAGTAAAACAATAGCTGACAGAGGCGTATTTTTAGCCTGCATGAAGACTCTTGGATTGGACAGGAACGAGGGAGAAAAGTAGAGTCTGCGCAACTGACCCACGTTTCTTGTTCAGAGGTTCCCAGGAATCAAGGAACAAAATTTGATTGGCTTGGGGGAAATTCTATCGCCTTCCGTAGTTTTCAAAGTGGCTTCTTCAAAGCAAACAACATTGTATGTCTGGAATGAGGAAACGTTTTACAAAGCAATGAAATTATGTATGCAATGCATTCTGCAGGAGAGATTCAAGTATTAAACTGTAGNAACACAGTAAAACAATAGCTGACAGAGGCGTATTTTTAGCCTGCATGAAGACTCTTGGATTGGACAGGAACGAGGGAGAAAAGTAGAGTCTGCGCAACTGACCCACGTTTCTTGTTCAGAGGTTCCCAGGAATCAAGGAACAAAATTTGATTGGCTTGGGGGAAATTCTATCGCCTTCCGTAGTTTTCAAAGTGGCTTCTTCAAAGCAAACAACATTGTATGTCTGGAATGAGGAAACGTTTTACAAAGCAATGAAATTATGTATGCAATGCATTCTGCAGGAGAGATTCAAGTATTAAACTGTAGTTAGAATGAAATGCTGATGCCAGCGAACAAGAAAAGTGAATCAGTTGCGCAGACTCTACTTTTCTCTCTCTTTTAGATTTTTTCTGCTGAGTCTGCACGCAGGCTACGTATTTTGACCAAAAGTATATTACAAAACCTCTCATTTTTTGCAAAAAAGCAAAACCTTGCGATTTAACAGTGAGCTGTTTGGTAGTTGATACCCTTATTGGGAATACATGGTACTCCCCCTATTGTTTTTCAGCTTTGTTTTTGGGCCAACTTGACAGCCAATCAGTTACGGGGAATATGAACGCATGCGCTGTGGATATAATTCGATCAATCAAAGATCTGCAGCCGTTGCGAAGAAAGTTGCAGTGACAACTAGCAGTCAGGGAAGATTCGCAGCTGGATATGAGGGAAATTTGCTTACATTTTACCAATTCTTAACTGCAGTTATGTTTGATATTTGCTACCCTGGGTACCAGAGGCTCAAAATTAGAAGGAAATTGAACTTTATTTTTTTTTATTTGTTATTTTTTGGCTCTGGTGCCCAGGGTAGATATTTGCCTATAAGAAACGGCAAACAAAGATTTCATGATCGACGTTCTTAGAAGATTGTTCGTTTACTTTCAGATAGACTTATTACAGTTGACGAAATAGACTTGGGCCAAGTCTAGCATACCCCTAGAGTTTCTTTAGTTACAGTAGTTTTCAAATTCTAACGTCTGTTAGTGTTGACCAATCAAAAATCACGCTGTCTGGTTCCCTGTGGTCATCTCGAATAAACGGAATTTGAAACCACAAAACTATTCTTACATTATCTTGACCTTGACAGGAGAGCAATTACACTGTGTACTATATCACGAAAACAGTAATGGGAATGAACACAGTTCCTATAAGGTAGGCGCCCTTGCTATGAACATAGCATTTTTCAAAGCGCAATCCAAATGTTTCCTACCGCTCATGGTTTAATGCGAGATATAGTATCTTAAATGACAACAGAGCTATACTACTGCCGTGAGCAAACAAATTGATTGCTAAAGTGGGATAACAATTCAATTTAGATCAACTTCTGCCGCACCACAGTATGCCTCAAAACTAGGGCGCTCGTAAAAGCAATAACTTCCAAAGCAAAAAGCAATTTGTAAACTTTGAAATATCCCATAACTTGATTTAGCCTTTGACACAAATGCACAAAAAGAAGTCTTCAAGGTCTGCAACATAATTTAGTTGGTAGGTTGGCCTTATGGTTAGCACCGTCGCCTTCTGTGAAGAAGTTGCGAGTTCGAGCCCTTGGCTGGCCGCCTGGGGAAGTACCACCGTACCGCTCATCTTGAACATTTCTGTATGCTTCTTTTTCCTTGAGATGAGTTGCCAGTAGGGTAGGTCTGGTCGGCTTCGGTAATGAACTCCTTGTGGGTCCTTCGACCAATACAAACAATCATAAAGATCTTACTATCAAAAATTTTCCACTTTTTTGAAGTCACTTGTCAGCTGAATAGATACATGAAATTTAAGCCTTTGGCAACTAAGAGGACAATTTTTCTTGCAAAAAAATTTCAATTGTTTGCAAAAGTGATTCCACCTGAAAGTTGAATGGGTTTCTATTTTTGAGCGAAGTCACTTGTCCTCAAGCCAATCAAATAGCAGAAAAATGTAGTTATGAGCAGAATTCCCCCTGGTGGAAATTAGGCTTCTGGCCTACCTAATTACTCTTTAGATAAAAAAATTTGAATTTTTCTTCAAATTATTACTTAAATCCACTCACTCTGTTCAAAACACAACGTTAATATCTTACACGCATCATCACAAACTATTTACACCAGCTCAACGTCTTTACCCGGGGGGAGGGGGCATTACACATATGTACGGGGACGTGCCATCGGGAAGGGTATCGATTTTCACCATTTTGGTATAAGGAACGGTATCGATTTTCGCGATTTTGGTACAAGTATAAGGTCGGGTATACATATTCGGAAAATTGGTATAAGGTCGGGTGTACTTTTTCGGAAAATTGGTATAAGGAACGGGTACGTTTTTGAAGCTTCGATGGCACGTCCCCAACCAAAACCTGGTCAAGTACCCCCCCCCCGGGGTCTTCACACATGCAACATCATACCAACACTAAAATATGCCTAATTATACTAATACTAACGTAGCGAGGGCAATACGGAAAAAAATATCAAGTCCACGGGCGAAAGTATTCAGGATCTGATAGTTTCCGTACTGCCGGAAGCGAAATGCTAGTATTTGTTTATTTCCGATCTGGAGGAAGAACTGAAGCGCCATTTGGTATCCCTTGACGGCGGGCAATACGGGAAGATACTACCTGCTCTCGAAAAAATCAAATTCTTTATCATGTTCACTGCCCTGAAGGTTGGATCATAAAGCAATATCCAAAGTGGAATAAAACTTACAAAGGTACATCAATTTTTCATTTCAAATTTAGGAAATTAAATAAAAATAAAAATTTGCTGCTAATTTTTAGATTTAGATTCATTTGAATTTTTAAATCAAGCTAATACGTTTTAAAATGTTGCTGACAAGTAGCATCATTTTTTCTTATTCAGGGCTTTCACAATCAGAAGTTAAGGCGCGCGACCAAAAACTCGCGTGAACTGTATGGGGCGCGCGAAAGAAATAGCAAACAGCAACAAAGGTACATGTGATATTTCTCGAAACTTATGGGTAATCCCCTCTCCCAAATTTTGCTTAAACTCCCAANTGTTGAAGGTTTGCGTAGTGTAGAGCACTAGGCTAATTAATGCCAACCATTGTTAATAGATACCAACGTGTAACCTAAATGTAACCTAAACTTACAATAAAATCTTTACATAATCTACAGTTGCATGAAATATTCCAAAACTTAATTTCTCTTTTAAAATACTCTACAGATCGGGACTCTTTTATATGCAATAGCAAATTTCGCCAGAGATTCTGCCCCAGAAAACTCACAGCTTCTAACCCATAGGCTGTAGTCCTAGGTTTGCGTGCATAGATGTTGCTCGTAACCCTTAAGTTGTAATGTACTTTTCTCTCTGCGAAAATTTCTTTCATAAAACAAGGATTTAGATTCATCCTTGTTCGGTAAATTTCAGTGACAAGCAACTGTAGATTTCGATGATGAATGGAGACTGAATGGTCTGTAATTAACAGTTCTTCAAAACTTGAGGTCCGATCATGATACGATTTTCGTAATGCTCTTTCGTGAATGGAGTTAATTTTTGCATTAACTCGTCTATCATGAAACATCCATATCAATGGACAGTAGCTAAATTGTGACATTACGAAAGCTTTCATGACTTTCTTAATTTTTTCTTCAGGCATATACGTAGAGGCCCTTCAACAACAACATTCAACAACGTTCAACAACAAAGATGCAAATATATTCTGCCTGATCCCAATTAATGCTGATGATTACTATCATCATTGTTTTTACTGGAATGAGAGTTTGAACCATGCTCAACGAAATATAGAATATTTCAGGCGAATAGCTACAGCTGCAGCTTGGGTATTTTAAAGTGTTTCCCTCATATGGTTGGGGCTGGGTAACAGGAATTGTGCATAGCGTCGCAGTTGGGCAGCGGCAAAATATATTTTCACTGTCAAATTAATTTCTCTTCAGTCCCAACCCCTGGCTAAATAATGAACGGTCCCTTATCAAAAAGTTCCACTTTTTTGAGTTCACTTGTCAGCTGAATAGATACATGAAATTCAAGCCTTTCGCAACTAAGAGGACAATTCTTCTCGCAAAAAATTTTCCATTGTTTGCAAAAGTGATTCCACCTGAAAGTTGAATGGGTTTCTATTTTTGAGCGAAGTCACTTGTCCTCAATCCAATCAAATGGCTGGAAAATGTGGTTATGAGCGGAATTCCCCCCGGTGGAAATTAGGTTTCAGGGATATTCAATTACTTTTTAGACCTATAAATCTGAATTTTTCAAATCATTACTTAAATGCACTCACTCTGTTCAAAACACAACGTTAATATCTTACACGCATCATCACAAACTATTTACACTAGCACAACGTCTTCACATATGCAATATCATACCAACACTAAAATATGCCTAATTATACCAATACTAACGTAGCGAGGGCAATACGGAAAAATATCAAGTCCGAGGGCGAAAGTATTCAGGGCTTGATAGTTTCTGTACGGCCGAAAGCGAAATGGTAGTCTTTGTTTTTTTGCCTGATCTGGAGGAAGAAATGAAGCGCCATTTGGTATCCCTTGACGGCGGGCAATACGGGAAGATACTACCCGCTCTCGAAAAAATCAAATTCTTTACCATGTTCACTGCCCTGAAGGTTGGATCATAAAGCAATATCCAACGCGGAATAAAACTTACAAAGGTACATCAGTTTTTCATTTCAAATTTAGGAAAGTAAACCAAATTAAAAAATTTGCTGCTAATTTTTAGATTTAGATTCATTTGAATTTTTAAATCAAGCAAATACGTCTTAAAATGTTGCTGACAAGCAGCATCTTTTTTTTATTCAGGGCTTTCAAATTCAGAAATTAAGGCGCGCGACCAAAAACTCGCGTGAACTGTATGGGGCACGCGAAAGAAAAAGCAAACGGCAATAAACGTATATGTCATATTTCTCGAAACTTATGGGTAATCCCCTCCCCCAAATTTTGCTTAAACTCCCAGATATTACTCAAACACGTATTCATTTCACATTAAGTCGAGCCAATTGAATTAAAGGAAGTGGTTTTAAGTTTTAAATTGCTTTGTGACATGAAGATGCATTTAGACTTCATCCTGCTCGGGAAGTCTGACATTTAAGACAAATGGATTTCTCAGAAGAAGATGGCCTAAACGTACGGTGAACTAAACTTCAGCGGAATGAGCAAAAAAAGTAACTCAATTACATCCATCCATTAAAATCAGCATCCGAGAGGTACAAGGTATATTTGAAACAAAAAATTAATTTGCCCACAAAGTTTTCCAGTGTGAATTCCCGAATCTGACATCNAAACTCCCAAATATTACTCAAACACGTATTCATTTCACATTAAGTCGAGCCAATTGAATTAAAGGAAGTGGTTTTAAGTTTTAAATTGCTTTGTGACATGAAGATGCATTTAGACTTCATCCTGCTCGGGAAGTCTGACATTTAAGACAAATGGATTTCTCAGAAGAAGATGGCCTAAACGTACGGTGAACTAAACTTCAGCGGAATGAGCAAAAAAAGTAACTCAATTACATCCATCCATTAAAATCAGCATCCGAGAGGTACAAGGTATATTTGAAAGCAAAAATTAATTTGCCCACAAAGTTTTCCAGTGTGAATTTCCGAATCTGACATCGTTCTCTTCTAGGGAAATATTTTATTACCGGGCGCGCGATCAATCGCTCCCAAAAGAACGTTTGGGAGCGTGCGTCCGCGCTCGCGCGCCCCCCATTGAAAGCCCTGTATATTCCAATAAAAAGTTACAAAATATATTACGAGCTACACTACACTACTTACAGAATTACTCTACAATTTGCTACAGTTTTGCTGCAATAGACATCCCTACTTCTATCAAACAGCAAACTTCTCACAGAGAAAAACAACACTTTAGCTACCTGTAATGGTTTCTACTATTTTTGTCAATGCGTCCTTTCTGAGAGCTTCTCAGCACAAGCACTGTACGTTTCCTTGATTTTAAGAAAGGCTGCCGGGCTGAAATAACTGAAATATTCTCAATGAGATGTCAGCATTTTGGCTATCTGTAATGGTTTTTGCAATTCTTGTCACTCCTTCTTTACTTACAGCCTCTTGATACAAGCATGGTACATCCCCTTGATTTTAACATAGGCTGCCGGGCTAGCAGTTTTGCTACAATAGATGTCCCTACATTTACCAAACTGAAATCTTCTCAATGAGATATCAGCACTTTGGCTATCAGTAATGGTTTCTGCAATTCTTGTCATTTCTTCCTTACTTACAGCTCCTGGATACGAGCGTGGTACATCCCCTTGATTTTAACAGAGGCTGCCGGGCTAGAAGTTTTGCTACAATAGATGTCCCTAAATTTACCAAACTGAAATCTTCTCAATGACATATCAGCACTTTGGCTATCTGTAATGGTTTCTGCAATTCTTGTCACTTCTTCCTTACTTACAGCTCCTGGATACGAGCATGGTGCATCCCCTTGATTTAACAGAGGGTGCCAGCTAGCAGCTTTGCCACAACTGATGTCCCTGCTTTTACGAAACCGGAATCTTCACATTGCAATAACAGTATTTTCGCTATCTGGCATGGTTTCTACTACTTCTGTCACTTCGTCTTTACTTAAACCTTTTTAGTACAGGCATGGTACATCCCATTGATTTTAACAGAGGCTGCCGGGCTAGCAGGTTTACTACAATAGCTGTCATTGTTGTCACCAGACCGCAATCTGCTCATTGATATGGCACCATTTTGGTTATCTGTAACTGAGTCTATGATGTCACCTTTAATGGAATACACAATAAGGATCTTAAAGATCGCATACAAGGATAACGCTTTATGAGTTGAAAATTTAATGGAAAAGGAAACAAGAACAGATTTTGTAACACAATAGCATCAGTTGCTTTTGATTGACAACGGAATTCAAAGCGATTAGCGATTTCAGACAAAGAAAATTCTCTCAACCAGCGATTGAAAAGAAACGAAGCTGCAAAAGTTACCCTGAAACCAGT
>REGL01000951.1:23989-36460 GCA_004194395.1 Aurelia aurita complex sp. Pacific
CCCCCCCCCCGGGGTCTCGCTCTTGATCAATAAACAACGGGAGGGGAAAGGTAGACTCATTCCAGTAAAGCCTCATGTTTCGCTCCCCCTGCAGACTTGTCGCTACAATTGAAGCGATATCAACAACAACAACAGTGAAAGTTAGAGGGACCTATGTAATGGGTCTAAGGGAAGAGGAAGAAGAAAAGGGAAGGAGAAGGGACTTGTAACTAGTGAACTACGCGTTCCGAAATCGAGGTTCAGAATTCATATGCTCAATTTTGATTGGCTTGATTGTCTCTCCCGCTAACATGAAAGAAAGCCGCCGGTCTTGATCAAGAGCGAGACTTTGAGCAAGTCCATATAAATGACTTGTGGAGAATATTCAGATGAAGGAGACTGCAATCTACAAGAACAAGTATCAAAAATTTCACTTTTACGAAATCAAACGAATGAACTATTAACTAACATACACGTATTTTATTTTATAATAAACCGCTTATAAGAAACTCAGAATCTCAGAAGTTAAGAAACGTTTGCATGCTTTTCTTTATTCTCACTTGTTTCCTGTAGCATATGGTACGAGAAAAATATTTTAGTTATGCCTAAACACTGGAAAGGCTTCAAAACACCTTGTTTTGAAATGTTCAGTAGGGCACAGATCTAATAATTTTAAGAAACTTTTAGTAATGGCCCAGATTCTGAGTTCCTTATAAATGAAATACGTGTACGTAACGCTTTGGTTCGATTCATTCAAATCAATTCAATTTTATTTGTAAAATACAATTTGCTACGACGTATATAAAATACACGTATTTTTTATAAGAAACTAAGGTCCGGAGCTGGTAGGCAGTTTCTTTAATTTTTGGCTTAATTTGCTGCCAAAGCTGCTTACGTTGTTTCTTGTATTTTTAATGCTGGAAGTGTAGAGTTAATTTTGTTTTATCAAGAGGGCTCCCAAATTACTTAGTAATATCTCAAGACAAATAAATAAGACAATTTGCACTCAAAATAATTTCCAAACAGTTCTTATAACTGTACAGTGTCAAAACATTTTTGAATGCGCTGGGAAAATTTAAACTGCAAATTAAAAAGTTTCTTAGCGTTTCGAATTCAGGTAGGATTGTTTCTTAACTTTCGAAAAATTGAGTCTACCGTTTCTTATAAGCGGTTTCTTAAAAAAATACGTGTAGATGTACCGGGTGTCCCAAAATGATGTATTATTGTTTGATTGCTTACATGTCCATAACCAATCAACCGCATTTTTAAATATTTTGTTTTATTTGATTGCTTAAAGGCTAACTTGTCTTTTAAAATGTTGGCTGTGATTTTACCAGTTTTTGAAAATCGGCTCATCGGTTATTGACATATAAACAATCAAGTGATAATATATCATTTTGGGACACCCGGTATATGAAAAATACTTATCTTCTATGCGACCGAAATAAAGTATCTTTCATCAAAATTCTAAACAGCTAATTCTTTAAAAATACGACAATGTACTATGAAAGTTATAAATAAGCTCATCTAGCTTGGGCTATAAACGAAAAACTAATATAGAAATATATATAAATATTAGATATAAAAAGAAAAGTAGCTAAAATGCTAAGCAAAATGCGTAAAATAGTACCAAGCAGGCAAGCTTACAAACAAAGCAAACAAGTGACAAGATATGAGACTAATAAAGATAGTATTTAAACTGACCTTTTAGCTATTCTGAAAAGAATCAGAATCGAACAATATTTTCCTATATTTTGTAGAATTTCTCTAACGCTACTCGATCGAACCTCGCGTTATGAAAATGTATACAAATAACGCTCGACCCAGACTCTTTTGCAGAATAGCTAAAAGGTCTATTGTGAGTAAGGAAATGGATCATCTTTTTTTTAGTTTCTTAATCTTTTATTTAGTTTTTAACAAAAGTATAGGAGTTTGAAAGTATCTAGCTTAGCAAGAAGGCAGGACGGAATAAGGAATTTCATTTTAAATTAAAAAAATATTTTAATCTGCAACTACAAAAATATACAACGATGTAGTCTATGCGTACACAAGCAGGCAACATTTTTGTTGTTTAAAAATACTACACGTATTATTTTCTATAAGAAACCAAGAATTTTGGCCAGCACTGAAATTTTCTTAAAATTATCTGATTTTGAGTACTCGGGAGCTTCTTACGAGTTTCGTAAAGGCTCCATAACAATCTTCATGTTTGTTGTCTCTGCCCTCGTGAACATTTCCAAACAATGTTTTTTCGGCCTTTCGGCAATTTTAGAAATTGATAAAGTACCTCCCAAGTAATATGATACAGGAAACATATGAATATAAAGAAAAAATATGTTAAGGATTTCCTTTGCCAAAATAAATGGTTTCGTAGGTTATATTTCTCAGTACTGGAGTTTTTAATTTCTAGCAATCCGGGTTCCTGGAGTTTAGTTTCTTACAAGCAGTTTCGTATAAAGAAAATACGTGTACAACACTATCACGTAACGAATCTACTGTACTAATAAACCGGTGAAAATAATTATAGAAGATATCATCAACATACATAGCTCTACCGGTTGACCTTCGAAAAATTGAAACATTTTTCAAATGTCACCAAAAATCGATTTTGTTACTTATTGCAAAACACGAGGTGATAAAAAAAATGTTGACATGTTTGGTGGGTTGTGGGATAAAAAGTACGCCGTTGATATTCGAAAATCAACTCTTAATCTATCAGTCGAAGGCTAGCTTACATGTGAAAATTTCGTTTCGTAGAAATACTCATCTTTCATGCTCAGAAAGTAGGAAAATGACGGTAAAGGGTTCGATGGGAACGAGAATTCCATGCTCGATTCTGGTCCATGATTTATCTTCCATTAAAATTGAAATTCAATACAATTGTCAATTTTCGAAAAAGAAATCATGGACCAGAATCGACCATGGAATTTTCATTCCCATACCAACCCTTTGCCGGCATTTTCTTAATTTCTGAGTCTGAAAGATGAGCGATTTTAACAAACGAAATTTTCACATCTAATCTAGCCTTTGACTGATAGATTAACATTCGAGTTTTCAATATCGACTTCGTACTTTTTATTCCACAGCCCACCGAACGTGTTCACTTTTTTTCTACCCACCCATTAGAGAATTTTCACTTTGCTGTCGGTTGTATACATGGCTTTAATTCCAGTCCTCTAGACAAATCCACCGAATTGAAAAATTACAGAGTTTTGTCATAAAATTCTTTTATTCTTTTCCAAGCATCTTCTTGAGCATCCGCATGGGGCTTTGGTTCACCTCCCCATGCGCAGACAGCCCCAAACTCGTCCACGTATGAATTGCTGCACAGGGGCAGAAAGGGGGGTTCAATGAGATGACCCGTTCCAGGGTACAATACCATTTCACACTGATCTCTTTTACCATGTTTTATCATGGTATCATTAATCTTTTGCGCCATGACATCTGCCGGCACACTTTTATCGTCTTGTCCTGCCAGGAGCAGCAATTTACATTTCATTTTTTCAACAGGAACTCTGCTAGCTTCTTGCTCTTCCTTGTTACGGTCGAAGCAGTATCGTGTCATCCCGTGGCCTTCTTCTGTCCACCTCATATTTTTCTTTATGAATGGAAAGAAGTTACATGGCTGGCCATTTCTATATATCGGGTATACAGCCGGGCAATCAACAGTGTTGACACCTGAATTGAATAAAAAAGGAAATGTTATCAAGGACGATCACCGAAATGCACAGTTCCGTTCTTCCAAATCCCCTCCAAATTGGGAGGGAAGAGGGTGCAGGCAAGATAACGCAGTGGGAGAAAGTTTGCAGAAGCTGCTAAACAAAAGGGTACCAAAATAGGACAACGAGGGGTGTGAACGGAGTGAAATTTACTAACGCTAACCGAGAAGAT
Source organism: Aurelia aurita complex sp. Pacific (assembly GCA_004194395.1). Classification (NCBI taxonomy): domain Eukaryota; kingdom Metazoa; phylum Cnidaria; class Scyphozoa; order Semaeostomeae; family Ulmaridae; genus Aurelia; species Aurelia aurita complex sp. Pacific. Next base: position 27,860 of record REGL01000951.1, read on the forward strand.
AAGAATACCGTTACGCATACTACACCGGCAGCTGCAATACTTGCTGGTAAATACATCGACATTATAAGTCTCGGATATAACCGAACTTTGGAAACAAATCACGATCTGGCATACGTCCTCTGCCGTGGAAAGTTGTGTTGCAAATGGTTGTAAAGACAAACAAAATGGGCATGAATTTGCGTTTGTTTTCGTTTTTCAAACAATGCGATTGGTGCATTTCATGGAGCTAGCAGCCAATCAAGCTTTGTTATACCCATACTACCGGGTGTCCCAGAAAAAAGTACTCCCGTTTGAAAAATCACCAAAATTTGATTGCATGACCGATCTTCAATTTTGTTTTTTTGCTAAGTAGATCAAGGACCAAATTATTTTCTCAGACATAGCTGATCTTGTAATTGGTTTGAAATTAGCAAATTTAGCCCTTTTTAGGGCTACCAGGTTTTGAATCATGCTGCAAAAGAGCATTTATGCTTGCCAGATCAATTCCTTTTTGCATATAACGCTCCTAGTTTGGTCATAAATCACAGAAAGAAATGCACACTATCATTGGAGAATTCGATGACGATGACAAATCTGAAAATTTTGACTGTTAGGCAAGATTGAGCATTNAAAGAAGTTACATGGCTGGCCATTTCTATATATCGGGTATACAGCCGGGCAATCAACAGTGTTGACACCTGAATTGAATAAAAAAGGAAATGTTATCAAGGACGATCACCGAAATGCACAGTTCCGTTCTTCCAAATCCCCTCCAAATTGGGAGGGAAGAGGGTGCAGGCAAGATAACGCAGTGGGAGAAAGTTTGCAGAAGCTGCTAAACAAAAGGGTACCAAAATAGGACAACGAGGGGTGTGAACGGAGTGATATTTACTAACGCTAACCGAGAAGATAAGAATACCGTTACGCATACTACACCGGCAGCTGCAATACTTGCTGGTAAATACATCGACATTATAAGTCTCGGATATAACCGAACTTTGGAAACAAATCACGATCTGGCATACGTCCTCTGCCGTGGAAAGTTGTGTTGCAAATGGTTGTAAAGACAAACAAAATGGGCATGAATTTGCGTTTATTTTCGTTTTTCAAACAATGCGATTGGTGCATTTCATGGAGCTGGCAGCCAATCAAGCTTTGTTATACCCATACTATAAAAACCACAAAAGTCATCATTTGACAGCATAGGTTCCAAATCTTTAAAAAGGCCGGTGTAAAATTGAGTGACCTATTTCTTTGAACTGAATGACTTCAAAGAAATTTTAGCTATTTCTCTATAATTCTACCGTTGGACTTTTCTGATATCGTCAATATTTTCAGAATTAGAGTATTTTTCTTCTTTTTCAAGAATTCAAGAAAAATTTTCAAAAAAACTTAAAACCATCGTAATTTCTAAACTGTTTGACACAACATGAAATAAGGTTGAAGAAGACCCTAGTTTATGAATGCCTACAATAGGGTATCAAGCAAAAGTCTGTCACGTATCGGGTTTATGATTTAGAAATTTGATGACGTCACACCATCAAATGAGTTAAAATGTAGGATACGCTGTAATTTCGAAAAATATTTAAAATTTCTGAAAAGTCCAACGGTAGAATTATAGATAAGTATCTCAAGTTTCTTTCATGCCCTTCAATCAGAAGAAATAGGTCATTTAATTTTACACCCACCTTTTTACGCTGAGAAAAAGATTTGCTTCATTTGACTAATTGACTGTCAAATGATTGTACTTACACACGAGGGATTTGATCTTTTTCATTGCTCTTGAAGCTGATGCAAGTGTCAGCGCAATCATGCCACCTAAACACGAGGCAAGTATGCCGATGCCACTTTGATCTACTTTTGGATGATTCAGCAACTCTTCAACTGCCTCCTCAAAGTCTTCTATGTGAACATTTTTACTGTCGTAGCGACAATGGTAAACAGTGGAGCCGTGTGAGGCTAAGAGGGCTGCACGAGCAGGTTGGTCACCAGCTCCAATGCCGTTGAGATGGAGGATCCCTAAAACATAGAGGATATCTATACTCATTACATGAGTCTCAGCATCGCTCATATTGAATTGGATGGTATCGCTCATACTGAGAGAAAATGAGAGAAAGTAAAATATCAGAATAAAAATGTTGAACGAATACAAGGAATCACGTCGTAAGTCTAGAGGATATCTACCATCAGAGCGGAATCAAAACAACGGAAGACATCTAAATAAATGAAGATATCAAGCAGAACAGAACACATCGAACGTAATGTGACGTAGTCGTGCAACCAGACAAACATGCTCCAATAAAAAAGAAATATGTACGAGCAAATGACAAACCATTTATGACTCGTGCTCTACGTAAAGCAGTCATGTTACGTTCCAGACTGCGTAATAGATATAATAAAGATCAGACTGCTGAGAATTGGACCAAATTTCGCAAACATCGAAATTCCTGTGTTAAGTTATTTCGAAGGGAAAAAAGAAATTATTACAATAACCTAGACATCTCACTTGTCACTGACAATAAGAAATTCTGGAAAACCGTGAAACCTTTTTTCTCGGACAAATTGCAATCTAAGAATAAAATAGTTTTGATTGAAGATGAAACCATTATTTCCAACGATGTTGAGGTAGCAGAAACTATGAACGAATTCTTCGTCACTGTAACGGATTCCCTTGGCATAAATGAAAACTCTAATTACGAAAATGCAACAGAAGGAATCACAGATCCTATTGATAATGCCGTACATAAGTTTTCCAATCATCCTAGCATTCTGAAAATCAAAGGTTGCTATCACAATGCTGGTTCCTTTGATTTTCAGAAAGTTACCCCTGATACTGTTGACAAAGAGGTTAGGAATCTAAATCCTAAGAAAGCTACAACGCACAAAAATATTCCTCCTAAAATTCTTAAATCCAATTCTGATGTATGTGTAGAACCTTTGACGAAAATATTTAATGAATGCATAGAAAATTCGTCCTTTCCTGATGAACTAAAGTGCGCGGATGTCACATCTCTTCCCAAGAATGGACCATCCAACTCTAGGACTAACTTTCGGCCAATCAGCGTTTTGCCTACGGTCTCAAAACTGTTTGAAAGAATAATGGACAAACAGATAGTTGCATATATTACACCCTTTTTATCGTCACTTCTCTGTGGTTTTAGAAAAGGTTACAGTGCCCAGCATGCTCTCGTACGGCTCTTAGAAAAATGCAAAATTAGCCTTGATGAAGGTGGCAAGGCAGGGGCTGTATTGATGGACCTGTCCAAGGCATTTGATTGCATCAGACACGATCTTTTGATTGCAAAATTGCATGCCTACGGTTTCTCCCGCGAAGCATTAACACTAATTAATGATTACCTCACAAATAGACAACAAAGAGTAAAAGTAAATGGGTCATTCAGTTCTTGGAAAAGCGTCACACGAGGTGTTCCTCAGGGGTCAGTCTTAGGGCCTCTGTTATTCAACATATACATTAATGATCTTCTACTCTTCATTCAAAACTCGGATATATGTAATTATGCAGATGATACTACAATCTATGCCTGCGATAAGAACCTGGACAATATAGCTCATAGGCTTGAAAATGACTGTAGTTTAGCTTTGGAATGGTTTGCCGACAACTTTATGAAATTAAATGCAGATAAATGCCATCTTCTGGTTCTTGGGCAGAGATGTGATGACCCTGTTACTGTTAGGATTGGAAATGCTGATGTTGTAAATAGCTCCGAAGAGAAGCTACTCGGAGTTCAAATTGATAGCAAACTTTCCTTCGATAATCATGTTTCCAAATTGTGCCAAAAGGCTAGCAATAAACTTTATGCACTTGCTCGCATATCCCCATACATGGATCAGAGCAAACTAAGAACACTCATGAGGGCATTTATTACCAGTCAGTTTCAATATTGTCCTTTAATCTGGATGTTTCACAGCAGGCAGCTTAACAAAAAAATTAACAAAATACAGGAAAGGGCTTTGAGAATTACTTATAAGGATGCCGAATCTACTTATAGTGAGCTATTAGAGAAGGACTGTGCCGTTACTATTCATACAAAGAACTTGCAGCTACTTATGACTGAAATGTACAAAACTAGAAATGACCTGAACCCTTCATTCATGCAGGAAATTTTCTGTGAAAATGAAAGTCATTACAATCTGCGCAACAATAACGAATTCTTTCAACCTAGGGTGAGATCTGTCAACAACGGGACAGAAAGCATCCGTTTCAAAGGTCCGCAGCTGTGGCAAATGTTACCACCAACGATACGTAGTTCAGAATCCCTTTGTCAGTTTAAAACAAAAATAAAAAGTTGGAACGGAGAAAATTGTCCATGCAAATTATGCCGCGTTTTTATTCCGAATTTGGGCTTTTTATGATGAATATTATTAGATATCTACTTTTACTTTTACACTGTATACTTTTAATGATGTGTAAATATTTTATCCACTATTTTTCTTATGTAATATTTGTATTTTAATGTTTTAAAGTTGGAATAAATTAGCTAATTACTTTTAGCTATCTTTTGTCATTTATAATCCAACAATAAAGAAATTGATAATAATAATAATAAACCACGGGGGGGGGTCGGGGGGGGGTTCTTATATAGTAAAGGTACCTGGGGATGTGCCGCGAGAGCAAGGGTATACTTTTTCAGACCTCTAGTCTAGCCAAGGGTATCATTTTCGACAATATTGGTCTAGCGAACGGTCATAATATCATATTTAGTAGAAATCTGGCAATATTGGTCCTGGAAATGGTCAAAATTGGTCTAGCCAAGGGCACCATTTTCGTAAAAATTGGTCTAGCCAACGGTACCATTTTGAATATGCTCGCGGCAGACCCCTACCCAAAATTTGGCCAAGAACCCCTCCCCCCGTGCGTGCAACCCTCTGAGTTTGCAGCCAGAACAGTCAGGCGGACCGGCTTCGCCCCCCAGGAAGAGTTGGTAGAGCCCCGCCACTTGATTGTTATGACAAGGGGCCGTTGATTCGATTAGGTCTTCTACTTCTGCGATCCCAGCGCTTGGAGCAAAAATCCCCCAACTTCACCTTGAGAGGAAATGAATACTGGATCAACTGCGAGCGTTTTATATGTACAGTCGATGACTTGCTGTTACATTGGTTAGAAACGGTGTTGCTGTTGCTGTTCTAAAGCCAAACAAAGAGAAGAAGAATAATTCGCCAGAATACACAGATAATTGGAAACTTCTACAGCCATCAATTTTCTGAGATTTTGTCAAATAAATTTCCCCTTTTGAACAAAGAGAATTCCCCTGTCATTTTTTTAAGATCATTGACCTTTTAGATATTTCTCATGCTTTATGCAACGATCTTACGATGAAAGAAATCTCTAAGATTTTGTGGCGTTTGCATTTTGTGGTCATCCTTGTGAGTTTCTTTGTCATTTGACTTTCGCTTAAATCGCTTTATCTGAAATGTGTTTTCTCCTCGCTTTATTACGTCATAGCTTCGCTATTGCAAAGGAGGCTACGGAGAAGGACTTCGTTTTCATTGGGGGGGGGGTGATACATTTACCTGGGGTCCCTGTGCATCTGTTTGTGAGTTTTGTACAACCTCGTCCCCTGGGTCTTTTGTCTCCTTCCTAATATGACAAAAGGTCCTGGGGACGAGGTTGGGGTTTGTACTCACAGGCATGTTCACGTGACAGCTAATTTTAGACCGATTTTTGACAGGGAATTACCCCAATATGAACAATGCCTACAAACAGGGACTTTCCGTGGGACTCCAAGTTGTTTCTCTCTTTTCAATTTTTCTCAAAGAGTCTGCCACAAAACCTGCTGAGTATCTTTAAAAAGAAATGTATTTAACGTGCAACAAAAGCAGTATTTATTAGCACACCCCGCGGTTAAACTGATCTCCTTTTCATAACTTGAACAGGCATACAGTAAAAACCCGCGTATAAGAACCTACAATTTTGCAAGTCAGCCTAACTAGGTTCTTATGTTTTGGGTATTTAGTGGGAAATGAGACTGCTCAGGTTCTTAAATTGGTTCTTATTTTATTCATGGCCTTCAGGAATGTCTTTCCTTCATATTCAAACTTCAGGCCTATTATTTACTGTCAGATCACATCAGTTGAATTTATGAGATATTCCCCAACAGAAATTTGTGGAAGAATCCGAAATGTTTATATAATCCAGATAAAATCTTCCAAAAGCTTCTCATCAGGTAATATAAGCATTTTTGTATTCTTCCACAAACTTCTGTTGTGAATAATACCCCATGCTCTCTAAAAATAAGAACCTATTTCAAATTCCAGGCTGAATGGGTTCTTATATATTTTGGGGTTTAATTGCAAAATTTCAGCCTGTAGGTTCTTGATCCACTAGGTTCTTATACGCGGGTTTTTACTGTACTGCTTGGTAGTAATGATATGAAAACAACTCAGCTTTTGCTTGAGCTACACACTGCTTGCATTAAAAAGGGGTCGAGAGGGAGGGGGTGCTAAGAGTTTACCTGGACAACGGGATTGTGCATTTTTGGATTTTCTTCACCCCTTTGTACCCTCTTTCTACTTATTGATTTCAAGCATCATGCGTTTCATGTAATAAATCTAGGTTTCTATTCTTGCGTTAGACGCATTACATAAGTCTCAATATCGCATTGAGTTTGATGGCTATCACACTCAAACTAATAAGAGAGAAAATAGAAAATCAGATTAAGAATATCGAAAGAATATAAGAAATCACGTCATAAGTCTATTCTTACCTTTGGATTTTCCATCAGATTGTGGTATATATAGTTTTCCATGCTTCATTATTTCCTCTGATACATTTGGTGCTTGATACGACCTGTATAGATACATTGAATCAAGTTCCTGGCAAACCAGGTACCTCCCAACATCATCCATCGCATTTGGTGAGTTAAAGTCAATAAAACCTTCGTAAATTTCCACTTTAAATGGCAAGGGGGCTGATGGGTCTCTGGTCAGTATCCTTGTTTTGGTATATGGGGGGTTCAACGCTGGAGCCATGCTCGAAAATGGCCCCATTGGCTCTATCCCTTCGTAAGTCCCACCTAAGGATGGCGAACTTGATGTCTCTATGCATCCATCCTGTCCAGCCTCATAAAAAGCGAACGATTGAAACAGGCCACTTTTCCGTTCATCAGAGTTGTCGTATGAGGTCCGTAATGTAACTTCTTGTCCCTTGGGCAGGTTTTGTACTCTCACGTTAAGTGGCTGATCCATGAGTGCATGATTTTTGTCAGCTGTAAGATAGTCGACATCGAACATTTTTCTCCTAAGATTTGGTCTTGAAGAGGTTCCTCGCGAACTTGCTATTGTTCTTGCGTTTTTGGTCACAATACCAACAATAAGGCAACGTTTTCGCATCTTCGGAAATGCTATTTTGTTAATTCCGTCAAAGAAACCAGTTATCTGTATCTTAGTTGAGAGCAATCCATGACTGTTCTTTTGGCTTTGCCTGTTTTTTATGTAGTTAGCCATTATTACGCAAAGATACAAAAGCTACTATGATGTAATACTGTGGTTCCCATTCCTAAGCAAAGGAAACAATGAAGTATGCATGTGTTTCCCCAACGAGTTCTAAAGTGGCCGCTTTTGAATGCATGGGGAAATTTTGTATGCTTTAAATGCAGAGGGGAAATTTTATAATGCAAGGCATGGCAATGGCGGGCCTTCCCCTCTTTTTGGGACTTTACCTTTGCTTTGCAAATGAAACGCTTGTAATTTGGCAATGGTGTTCTCTTTCAAAATCAACATTGCCGAGGGGCTACCCTCTATAAAAAAGTGAAATGATAGCAAAGGGACGAGATAGTTCTCCCGTTGCAGTTAATTTCTAATGTTTGGTTTGAAAAACTTACCAATGTTCTCCTTGGTGGTTTCTTCTTTCATAAATTTCTTGGTTTTTTTTCTAAACGACAAATATCCCATCTTTTCTCAAGTTGAAATAAACTGCTTGCTCTTCTTACTGTTCCATATCAACGACATTTTAATTTATGCAAAACAAAACGAAAGTGAGATTAATCTGAGGCTGAGAACAACAACAAAAGAAAAAAATGTACGCTTTCTACACGCTAAATCGGGCATATGGCCTAGATAGCTCCTTGTGAGTTCTTTCTGTAATATAGTTATCACGTGATGGACTGTAAGCACGTGATGTGACATTTAACTGTGAGGAATGCGTGAAAGTGGTACCAGTTGTAGATATGAGTACGGGAGCATGATGATGATTCGAATCTAGAGATGCCTCATTTATTAGCCTACCCTACGGTCACCAAAATAACATATCTGGCGACGAGGATATAAACAAATTAATGGAGCGCTGAATCAAGCCTCAAAATGGCCATGCTGCCGAGTTTATATTTTCCACCCTTTGATGCAAGGGGAGATCCTTCTAGCACAGGACAAAGGTGGACTGAATACATAGAACGCTTCGAAAATTTTCTCACTGCCATGGAAATCGACGATCCTAAACGCCAGCGTGCACTTTTATTGCATTTCAGTGGAGAAGAAGTCTATCGCATTTTCAAGACTTTACCAGACACTGGTGAGGCAAAAGATTACAAAAAAGCAGTTGAAAAGCTGACTGGATACTTTCCCAAGACCGTGTGATACAGCGCCAGGAGGTGATACAAATGAACA